>JAGDQP010067612.1:519-11126 GCA_022664845.1 Lepisma saccharinum
AAAAGTGGTAGTCACACTAGGACACCGCATTGTATTGAATTAACACAGCTATGTTTTACTGTGTACGCTTGAAAGCTCAGACGGTTTTAAATATTCCCAATTTATCTTATGGAATCGTGAACAAATAACAATTTAATTATCACCTTTTTGTTCTCCTACATAATAGTCTAACCTTAATTATGGCGCCCGAAAAGGGCGAAGTCGTTTTTCCATTAGGTTTCGTGGCTGGAGCAGACAAGCGAAATGGTTTCAGAAAACTAGATCCATCAAAGATGAAGTTTCTTCTTCACGACTATGCGCTTTTCCTAGTTTCAATTTTTCGGTTCATCACGCTACAATCGAGATAATCATGTGATTAACAGCAACATAGTATGTTTTTAATTTCCAATAAAATACTTACTTACTGGTCTATTTTAAACGGATTGTCTGTGATTGCAGAATAACTTTTTCCCTCGTAAATTCAGACATAAGAGAGCGCCAAACTTGCGCTGACGGCGAGATAATTTCTTCATTTTAATATCAAGCTTTCATTTCTTCAATCAAATACACTTTTTTTTAGTTCAAATCCTGTCTTTTTCTTTACTGTCTTTCAGCTTCGTTACTTGTGTAATACCCAGTTGTCATTCTCTAATAACCCAAGCAGAACAAGAATATCGGTTGAATACTACGACAATAACGCGGATACCAATCATGGTTGGCAGTTGTAATAAACATTGATCGAGATTGGAGTTGTACGATTTTTTGACATTCGATTAATATCATTGTTGAAACTCAAGAAAAAATGTAAAATAACATGTATAAAACTTCTACATGTTTCCTGCTTAACTTCAATTTAACTTTTTAATGCATTTAGGCAACTTTGGCTTTTAAGGCCTTTTACTCATTGGCTTAGATCGGATGGATGGTGATGGGAGAATTGGTTGAATGAAGAAAGTGGGAGGAAACGGGAGTATCCCTAGAGAAAACCCACATACACGGTGTTTGTCCATCAGAAAGCTCACATAGTATGAGCAGGGATCGAACCAACGTCCTCAAGCTCAAGAGGTAAGTGCTCTGCCATTGAGCCACCGCGATCCTGCTCCGTGTTTAAAATCATTCTATCATGAAAATACTGTGTATGTCACCACATTCCATGTCTGAGTTAATGCAATGCATCAACGACTCATTATATTTGAAGGATGGCTTCGTAGTCGAGTGGCCAAAGCAACGAACATCAAACCACAAGGTTGGAGGTTCGAATCTAGTCGCATACAAATAACAAAATTTTCAATTCTACTTGAAGACGAGGAAATAAAATACGTCGTGGAGTAAAGACAGAATGTAATGTAAATCCTTTATGACCTTGTTCGGAAGCCCAAGACGATGAAAGTGTGTTAATCTCGTTCTCACCACATGTTCGGAAGTTCGGAGAAAGGTTGAGGAAACACATTCTGAGTTTAAATTCGTTCGTGCACGAAACGAACTAACTCTGACGTTGTGAACTACTATAAAAGTAGCATGACTACTTTCCGTATGATAACTGAATAGCAAAAGTACGTTCGATTTGAATAGAGGTAATCGCAAACTATACTTAGATGCAATAAATAGGATGGAAAGGCTAAAACAAATGAGAACATGTAGTAAGTATTTATCTTCAGCTACGGAATTCTGCTATTTAAGACAGTGATTGGCTTGAAACGATGATCGAAAATGCCTAAACATTAAAATTTTAAGCTTTCGGGATGTCTTTGAAATTGTACGTATATTTTCTGGTAAAACACGCATGTCACCTCATATACGTTATATCATATGAAAGCTTATGATGTGAGAGTTTCATATAAACTTGTACGGTCTGGATCAGTTGAACCGTTGATGCTTAAGGAGTGAGAAAAACGGGGAAAGCGAAAAGTAAATAACCTTTGTGTGTCTGTTTTATCGAAACTTGCACCCTAGATCCCTAATAATACGAAAGTTTTATGATGTGATGGTTCCACGTAATTTTTTCACTGTCAGGAACAGTTGAATCATACCCAAATGTGCTTGACTCAAGATTCACAGTCCATTGATTTAACTTGCTAAAGTTGATATGATGTTTCAAGTATATTTAAAGTTTGATATAATCTTGGTTTTAGCTTGCTGAAATAGAATTGACCCACTTCAATTCAAGCTTGATTTTATCTTACCTACACATCGTGATGTTAGCTTGAAAATACCAAGATTGGATTATTAAATTTAAAATGTAAGGAAGATAAAGCTTCAAAACATTACCGCTGCAAGGGGCTACAGGAGTGTTTCTTGTCACGTGATCATTACGAACACAGAAGTGTGGATTGGAAGATGTTTACATTATTATATTAGATCTTTCAAACTTAAATCAACCTTACGTAGTGTAAACTACCATGGTTGAATCAAGGTAATTCAAGCTTGAATGAAGCTATAATCTTTGACAGGTGCGGATCCAGGACATGATCACGGGGGGGGGGGGATAAATCATAGTTGTATCACTTTATCCAGTGTAAAGTAGGATTGAAGACCATTTTATCCCGTGTATACCTAGACGTCAAGGGGGGTGTTATAGCTTGGATCCGCGTCTGGTCCTTGATATAGTAAGGTTGATTCAAGCCTGATTCAAGCTTTTTTGGCTATGTGAGATTAAGGCTCCAGAAACTAGAAAGGGGAGAACGAAGATGCGGCCTTAATAATCTTAAGAACCAACACTAAAAATGAACATCGATTTTCAAAACGACGCATAAATGTTTTTCTCTTCCTTCATATCTTGCGTTGTGATAAGTGAAGATCTGGTAATTAAATGTTAAGCGGCTGTAGGGCTGCGAGACATTGCTATTACGTCACAAAACTTAAATAATAGGAAGGCTTTATTTTTTATGTGGTACAAACCAAGGAAATTCCCACATATATTAATGGAGAGCGTAATTATCTGGAGATAGGATTTCCAAGGAAAGAACTTATTTCATATTTTGTTGATTTGTTCCCATTTACAGCCAATCATTCTTTCCACATTTATTATGTCGGTAAAGTTATACGTTAAAGTTGTAATACAAGGACATAAACACAGGAGTAACTCATAATAAATATGAGAAATAGTTTAAGTGGAATTGACCTTGTCGGTAAAGTTTGTGAAAATATTACACTGCCATGATAACTCCTTGGATCATTCAAAATTAACTAAAGAAACTAGATTCATGAGAATAACGTGTATAGCATTAACATCGTGTACTTCAATCACTACCGTACATTACGTGTTTCCGAACGGTTCCTTTAGAAGAAACGACAAAAGTAAGTTACTCTTTTTATTTTCTATAAGCGCTGATTAAACCCCTTGATGCCCCGGCAACCCGAAAGACCCATAAGAATAGCGGGTTTGCTTGTCCTTCAAGGATGATTTCCTAATTTGATTTCCAACTTTTCAAAGTGTGCTGGAATGTAAGAAAATGGAATCAGGCAAAGTCAACAAATTTCAAAAATAATTCCTAAAATGTGAAGAAATAAGTACTATTTTACTCACATGTTCCAGATATGTGACAATTCACAATCGCGTTCAAGTTAATGCGATGATAAAGTCTAAGTTTTGTATCAATTTTGAATAACATTTTCAGCATTCACCTGTCTTCGACTGTGTTATCACGGCACCGTTTTTCAAAGTCTTGAATATAATAATTAAATAAAATAGTAATTACATTTTACTCTTTAAATGCATTTGTTGAAACCGAATTGTATATTTGGCTCCCTTTTTTTCAGAAGTTACATGCAATGAATATTGTAGAAGATAACCTATGTCATACATGTGGAGGTGGCCACGCCAGAACATGTAAATCTGCATTGCAGACAGACAGAGCACCTTGGGGTGGAAGAAAGAGAACTCCTGAAGGGAATGCCCGTCGCGGAGGTTCTGCGAACCCCGGAACTTGCGGCGGCCCTCAGAGAGTTAACTCAAAAAGTTTCAGACTACCATAAAAAGAAATTTAGAAATGGCGTGGACCACCCACCATAGGAAAAACAAATAATACAAGGGAAGATGGCCCGACTGACAGGCGTGTGTGCGCGTTCGCGAGGCCGCGACGACCGCGTCTACCGTGAATCGGACTTATGAAAAAAAAACAGCAGGGACATGAATAAATGATCCTGCCGGAACCCGGTAGAAGAGCGCCTTGTGGCGGAATCCGTAACAAGAGACGCTCGTGAAGTGATAAATGTGATACTATTTGGTGATGGGGAATTAAGAATAAATGTGCAAGTGTAACTAAATTAGTGGTAACAATAATTACGCTAACTTTTGGAATCCAGAAGGAAGCGATAGTGCAGAAGTGTGAGTGTGGATGAGTGAATGTGAAAGAAGGAATAATAGTTCAAGTAGTGAGAACAGAAGAAGAAGTGATAGGATACTTCAACCTAAAGAGAACTACGATAAAAACCAGTGGCAGAAGAAGGGAAGTGGATACCAAGGAGGGATAGCGAAAAAAACTTTGTGGCTTTAACATCAAACCCACGCGCATCTTACCTAACTAATTCCCTTCTTTTGTACTTACAGGAATTGAGAATAAGAAGAAAAGAAGAAGAAGCTCAAGTCTATGTTTGTCTCGTCTGTGTTGTCCATGTGATGTCTGTACTTGTGTAAATGTATTATGTAATTTTTTTTCTATGTTTTTACAATAAAATTGAGAATATAGCAGATAGGGTTCCCTCCCAAGCAAATAAAAATAGGTCCAGCAAACAAGGCCAGGAGAACATTCTGGACGCCTGGCAAAAGCCCGTCCCGCAACCCCAGAAGTCTTAGACTGAAATCTGGCAATCCAAGAATCTCTAGGCAAGAAGATCAAAATGGATCGTACTGCACGACCCTTAAAGTGCATAACTTGACTTGTGTTAAGAATACAAAGAGGCAGGGGTGGAATGCGGGTCCCCAAAATAAAAGAAAATAAAATAAAAATGTATATTTGGCTCGGGGGTGGAGCGAATATTTTCAACGTGTCTCATTAAAACCTCAATTTTGGTGATATATCAAACATTGTTTTTTTAATAGAAGCTTACTTTTCCTGTGTCTTCTGATAAGTGTGTACATTGTCATGAATTAATTTGCCATCTACTTTTTTGTTAGTAATAAGCAAAACAGGACGAAAATATAGAACAACACCTATTCAATTCAATTATTATTATTTAAAATAGTTTGCATTATTTCATGTTTAACTGAAACACACTATATGTGTTTACAGTGTTGGGTTTTAATTTACGGAAAATCTATTGTAATTATATATTTGACACATAACTTCAAGGGATTGAATGGATTTTAAGTGAGTTTATTTTATAAGTTGTTTTGTGTTACTAACATCGCAACATGCGGAAATCTTGAGTCTTGCTAATTGACAAAATCATCAAGATAAAAAAATGTATCTATTAGTTTCCTAAGTGATTTTTAATTCCAAAGATATTTTCCTAGTGCTTACATGATCAATTCCCCATTGCAAACTACTCCCTTAAGAGGGCTTCTAATAAATTGTACGAGTCTTTTATTAATTTTCTTCCGAAAGGCCCTCCTCAAAACTTGTTATCTCTTTTGTGGCATTATTTCCAAATAAATCGATATCGATTTTCAGTTTATCAAAGTGATAGTTTTCTGCTTTTGTGCTTTCGAAAAGCCATTATCCTTTTTCAGTTGAACAGCTCAGTTCTTCACCAAGATCAATGCACTAGACTAGAGTTTCATTCACATTCGTCGCTGTACCAGATGGTAGTCATACTGGAAATGTTAATTGCAGAAAGAAAGCATTTGCAATACTGACAAAAAACTGGAAACCAAAATTCAACTTCAGAAAGACATCATGAAATTCTTATCTTCTTGATTACGTTAAATTTTTTTTGAAAAGTTGGTGTATAGCAATAATTCCTAACGCTAGATGGCAGCGCCGACCGGGTACCCGTGTGGTTTAAGGTTTTAGGCCACTGATTCGAAGATCCCGGGTTTGAGTCCCGGCAGGAGCATAGCTGTTTGTGGATTCAAACTGGCGGACCGAAGTCAAAAAGTTACTAGACTGGCCCATATAAGATAAAGTTTACCAAAGTTTTTTTTTCGCTAGATAGCAGCACTGTCTTCATATGTCTCTAATGTACTTGTTCGTTGCTGCTCCTACAAATTCAAAGCTAGAGAGTGTAAACTTTAAGAGAAGGAAGTTCATAACCACTTCAAGAATCCTATCCGTCCCGATTTTTCCTTTTTCGTTCATTGTTGAAGAACTTCATTGTTGTAGTGAATAACAAAATCTATAACAATGAAACTCTTTCAACAATAAAAAAGAAAGAACATTTAAAAATCCCACGGATCGAACATTTGAAATAATTATAAACTTCCTTCTTTGAATTGAATTTCAGTGGGTACAAGGGCAAGAAGTAGATGTCATCCGAAGGTTCATCACAGCTCAGCTGATCGTTTGGATGTTTACATCATACACGCCTAATGTACCATTAATCAGACCAGTCCTTCTCTGAAAATTTGAACTCTCAAGACTTGGCATTTCAATTTCGTGCAACGAACAAGCACATTACAGTCATTCTGAGCTAGTGTTTCCACCTAGCGTTACAAATCTTTTCTTTACACTAACTTTAAGGAAAGGTGTGTTGATAAATATCAAATTAAGTTCATTACTTTTTGACAGTTCCTTTTTATTTAAACACCATGGTTGTTAATTACCTACCTCCAAACAATTAAACCTTATGAGTTAGTTACTTCTTAAAAGTAAATATCTAGCAAGTGAGATGTTAAAAAATTTCTCTATTTTTGTGTATTGAGCTTATTCGAAGTGAAATGTGTATTCCAGATAAGAATAATAATGGAAGTCGCAAAATACGAAATGGCTTATTGATTAGGACTCTTTCTCTTTACCTAATTGCTATTTTGCGTATTATTTTACCGTATGTTCGAAATAAAAACATTAAAATCTACTTCTTTTTCCCCCTTCCTTAATGAAGTATAAGTGCTAAAGTACATTCAAAAGTGACTTTTAATGTTCCTTAAAAAATCTCTTGCTTTATCAGTGTTTTCCGCTCCAATTGGAAATTATCTTCCCTAAAATTATTTCCTGCCCATTTATTTTCTATCTCTGTCTCCCTTCAACACCCTTTTTGGGTTGGAAACGAAGTATTGTCTATATTTTCCACTTTTCTAGTTAACCGTCCCCCCCTCTCTCTCTCTCTCTCTTCCCCTTTCTCTATTTCTTCTTTATTTATTTCTCTCTCAGGAGATAACAGATTCAATTTATGAATCGTTCCCATGAGAAAGGCACGTGGTGCCATCTACCGTAAAGTAGAATGAAATACTAGAAACAAAACAAATTTCGATGTTACTTATTCATGTTTCTTATGCTATGTAGATACATTAAATATTATGTATTGATTTAGCTCTAACTTCAAATCTTCTTTATCTTCGTTATCTATAAAGATTTACGAATGTTTCAAAATGATTAATAAGAACAAAGTTATAGAAAGACAATGAAAAGTACGTAAAAGTATGAGGGGCAGTCAAATGAAAACTGGTCAGACGACGAAAAGTGTCATTGAACATTTATTACGTCAAAAGTAATCTTCAAACCTGTTAATACATTTATCCTACTGGAAGACCCCAACTTAAAGAAGCTGTTGGGCTACCTACAGAACTCTTTCTCAGTCATACGCGTCCTTGTCCGATAAATCGCATGACTCGTAAATTGGTAACACTGAAGTTTGATATCAGTTCTGACATCTGTTGGACATCCGAAAAATCACAGAGGTAACTTGCAATTGCACACCAGTCATTTGTTTATTGTTCTGAAAGTAAGGTTAGTGATACGTGTGTTCGTTCTTCCTCAGAAATGGAGGCGCATAAAGAATAGAGAGGCCCATACACTGCAAACTTATGCGTCAAAGAAGTGTTTCAACATCCTCTCTACAGCCCACATCTCTCCCCATGCGATTTTCATATTTTGAAGATCTGAAAAGAGACATTCATGGACATTGATCTACATCGGACGAGTACGTGTGTGACTGATTAAAGATGTTATTTCGTCGATAGCCCAGAAACTTCTTCAAGGATGAGAGTGACCGTCTTATTTCTTAGTGGGATAAATGCATTACAATTGATTAATGTTCAATGACACCTTTTGGGCTCTGACCCGTCTCCATTTGACTTTTCGTGGTAATTAAAGGAAATGGATTAAATAAATTTACCGGAAGTTAGTTCCTGATGATAAAAACCTCATCAGGAATTGTATTTCGTCAGCATCATCAAACATGAAATTCACGTATTTTTTTTTCCATTGAGACCACCAACATTCCGGTGGTGTTGATTACAATTCTCATGTCGCTGTAACAATATCTGTACTTTGTTTCAGAACTTCCCAGCTACATCGTACCACGAATAGTATGGCAGAGCAGGATGAAGTAAGTGGTTTCATTCGACACGAAACGGTCAGGTTGCAGTGCGGGATGCAGTACCTTACGTCAGATCTTTACTGTGTTGTCAGGTTCCCGTTGCAATATTTCACTCAAAATATTGAAGAAGAAGAAAATCGCGGATTATAAGTTTTCTTTAAAAAATACTGGAAAATTAAAATAAAAAGTGCAAAAAAGATTCAACAAACTTTCCCAATTTTAAATTATTTTTACCTTTTACCTTTCTTGTCGAGCAGATTTTCCCGGGAAATCTCCCCCCCCCCCCCTCCACCTGACAACACTGCTTAAGGTTTTACTATTAGGTTCCTTGTGCTGTAGACAACATCTAGAAGTTTTTATTATTTTGACCAAGAAAGTACCTATTAACCTTTTTACTGCACAAATTATTTTCAATTTAAATTGCTTTAATAATTTTATCACGTATAATTTTATGCAAAAAAAACCTCAAAAAGAGTATCATCGTACTTTGATTGTTTCTTCTACAATATTAATTATACTTATCTGCTACTTTGTTAGTGAGTAAACATCAAAGAAGCGTTTTATTTTACGTATTAAAATGTAAATACTCAGGCTTTAGTGCAATTGGTTTAAAGTAATGTTTTAACTATCTCCTTGAAAGTATTTTGTATTTTACATTTGTTACTTAAGGTGTAAATATCAAAATTTCTGTGAGTAGATAGTGCTTCCATCTAGTGGAAGTTTGGATTATTAATAAAGGGTCACCGCGCCTCGTGCCCACAGCACGAACTACCAATACCCTCCTCACTAAAACGAGAAATTTAAAAGAAAAAATAATGATTTATTCAATGCTACAGCTGTGCACGGGTCTGTATGTCATATATTTACCACATAATCACTCATTTGGAGCTTATTTCTAATGGTCTAGTAACAGTACCGGTGGAACACCCGAGCGAGAGGGGCAACGGTCCGGGGAGCCAGATTTTAGGGAAGTTTAGGGGGCGCCAAATTCCTTGCTAGGATTAAGCTTGTATGATATATTTTTATTGTAAACGGTCAACTACTTGTCTAAACTATGTAGCATCATTGGCCACTATCTCATGCCGTGTGTCAAGTCAACCAATCTAGGTTTAGTTTTTTGTAAGTCCCCAATAAACACTGGAGAAAATGCGCATTCTTCCGTTGTGTAAAAAGGTTTGTTTTCAAGCTTCATATCAAGAAAACCTCTTCATCTTATTTGCCTTTCTTAATTTTCGTTGACAATAAAGCTATGTATAGACTATTGCTGAGAGTTGGAAACTTGGAACAACAATAAGACGCTCTGGCACGACAGCCGCCGACAATTCCACCCCTTGCTACAAAGCTGTGTCGCTCTATAGGGCCACAAGTTCATCTGAAGCCCCGTCAAATTTGCAAACTACAGATCTCTCATCTCTTTCCACTCTCGTTGCTGACCAATCACCAAACATGTCTTGGAAGGGAGGTGTAGGCTAAATCGTTGCCACACTTACAGATTCCTCAATCCTCATTTCAGCTCTCGCTGTCAGCGAAGAAACGTCCATAACATTAAGAAAGGAGCTGCATGCAGCGACACTGAAGAATTTCCTGTAGAAGATTTGGCAAACAATGAGCAGAGTTTTCCTCCACCTCACGCGCTTTCTCCTCTGCTCACTCTCCTAGATTTACGGTAAGCATGTAACTACAGTGGCGACACCACCAGGGCTTTTAGTTTCATTTGTCGACCTTTAACAATAGAAATAAACAATATCCAATTTATCGGCAACTAAAAAGAAATTGGTACTGTTTGTGCTGTCAGCTGTCTTGTGCTCAGTAAAAGGAAATTCCTGAATCAAAAGTCGCCTAACGCCTTTTCATGGCATGTGTGTGTTTTGAGCTTTTAAGGGCATACTTTTCTTTTAAAAAAAATGTACTAAAAAGTAAAACATAATTTGTTCATCCATGACTAGAAAGAACAGCACCATAACTGTATATGAGAGCACGTCTGATGCTTCTCTTTTAAATTATGCATGAACAGAATTATTTTTTTTACTTTTTAGTACAATTATTTAAGAAAAGTATGTCTTTTAAAAAAATATATATCTTTCCTATAAGCTCTCCACGTTATATATAACAAAACATCAGCAACCCGGGGGGAGGGGTGATATGGCGGGAGCGCCATTTACTTGAACGCTTTATCTTGGGAACGAATAAAGGTAGAGCAACGAAAAAAA
>JAGDQP010067613.1:0-11126 GCA_022664845.1 Lepisma saccharinum
TCGAAGTATCTTGATGTCTGCTTTCCAAAATTTCTTGACTTTTCGTTTCAACCGAGGCAATATTGGTTTCTAGGATTTTGATGTAATTAGCTTGTTTTCTATTTTGTTTTGATATCTTTGGTTAATGTTTGGTATTCGTTCTTTATGGTATCATCGTGATATTGTTTTAAAAATGTCACACATTTATCATAAGATTGATTTTCTGTTTTCTTTGCCTCTAGTTTTTCTTCGCTTTCGTTTTGGAAATTTATCAATGGCCTTTTCCAAAAATTCTTGCTCAACTTCCATAATGCTTTGTTCGGATCTTCCTTCTAAAGTATTTATTTCTGATTGGTATTTCGCTGTTAGTAAGTTCTTTCAAATCTCGTTGGATTCATTCTCATCTCTATCAGCCATATCGGGAATAGAATCTTCTGCTCCATTTATATCCTGTATATCGAGTCATCTCGTTGGATCGCCACTTGTAATGAAATGCTAATGGTCGTGCTAATCGTCCTTCATCAGTGCCCCGCGTTGCGGCGCCACTTGCAATGGAAATGCTGTTTCTTCATAGTAAACGTCCTCTGATAAACTTCCCAATTGAGCTTTAAATAAACTGTTCATAAGTATCCGGCTAGGATGATTGCCTTTCATTCCATTACGCAGTTAATGCATAGCTCGAATACCAAGTACTTGTAAAATATTCTAAGGTGCCCCTAGATAAGTCAGGGCTTATCTGCTGCCATCTCTTGCTAGATTTTACAACTTCTGGTAGCATTGGCTCCATCTTCCACGTTCTCTCAAATACTTGTCTAGCTTGATATGTCTTGAAAATTCTTAACTCTCCCAGAAAGCGATGTTCACCTACTAAAAGTTGTAGACTTGAACTGAACCACAATGTTTAGGATTATACTTCAAATGCTGTCCTTCAAGCATTGCATATTCTGAATACTACTTCAATTGTGGAAATCTCTTTCATAATATTTTGACTGTTGTCAAGAACTTGTGGCTTCCATAACTGAGCTTCACGTTAATACACATGACTCTCTACAACCAATAAGGGCTCCCTGTTGATGAAAGACAACTCCATCAAGAGTAACCGATTGTTTCACGACATAATTCTTTCCATAGGCGTTGTGTTAGCTACTTTTCTTCTTACAAATTCAGCCACAGCCATAAGCCATAGGTAGCTGTAACCATAGCCACCTTCTTCCATTTTATTCCTCTGTGTTCTGCTTCTGCTACTTCTTCCTCCTGGGTTACTTCCCCTTCTTCCTCGTCTTTCTTTTCGGTTACCTCCTCTTCTTCCTCGTCTTTCTTTTGGGTTACTTTCTTCTCTTCCATCCTGTCAGGGTTTAAGTCTATCCTTTCTTGCTCAGTTATTCTTCCGCTCTTAAGTAGGTGGTAGTATAATTCTGTGTTTAAGTATCTTAAGTCACTTTTCAGGCTCTGTAACTCTTCCCTCTTCAGTTTCTCTGTCTCCAGATTATCTGATGCTCGAGGAGTAGGACGAGTCATTTTCGGGTAATGCTGTTGAGAGGACCTTCTCGTCAGGTCAACGGACTGAATTTCTGACTCGAGCTGTTGTATTGTGTTCTCCATGACACGATGGGAAAACTCCCTATAGCCAATATTGTTCTTCAGCTCAGCTATGTCCTGCCTCAACTTCTTTTCGTAGGCATCAGGTTCCCGACTGCCTTGGCTGGTGGAAGGCAACGAGCCGTCATTGATTCTATCTTTGTTCATAGAGTCCCCTGGAGCAGCCCCCCGCCGGAGATCCGAATGGGGGGCTATTTTACCTCCGGATGATTTTACCCCAGAAGACTCCATGACCCTCGCCGCCGGGACCTCCACTCAGCGATCACAGTTAAAGGGTTTTATAAGGGACCGGCGACGGACCTCCTTCCCTTTAACTCACACTGGTCTCTTAGGTCTTTAGGAAAGATGTAAGAAAATACAATAAACAAGAAATTTAAGAAAGGAATAGAAAGAAAATAGATTTTAAAATTTAATTTTTAACAATGCATCAGGTAAGGTCTTTGGCGGGTCACCAGGATGCATACATTCTCAAAGGGTAGAAGGAGTCTTATGCCCAAAGGGTTAATCCTGCAGAAATTCAGACGTTGCAAAGGGAGACTCGTTCATATCTGCCCTGAGACTATAATTGGAAGAATAGTAATTGGCTGGTGATGGAGAAGATTAAAATGAAACTCATTTGGACACTAATGAGGCGTAATGAGGATGGAGTGAAGAGAGAAGACGGAAGAAGAAGAAAATGAAGATTAATTAGGATATTATCTTCAAGAGATGAAATACTAAAGAATGCAGGAAAAGACCCCTCCCATGTGAAAGGCATGCTGATTCTTTGGTAGTATAGTGACTGAGTAGTACCTAATGAATTTCTGTCTGCGGGTCGAACTGTGACTAAAGATTTTTGCAGAGATGTCCAACAGGGACTACGAAATGCTGTTCGCTGAAACCTTGGCCTCCGGACAGTTTCCATCACGATAATGCTCCATATAAAGCGCCAACACTGGTCTTGGAGTTCTTAGCCAATAGAAATATTCCTGTGACCATCACTCACTGATGGGATAAGTTGAGTGAATTTCGTATTTGAAATATCATTGACTTTAGATGTTATTCTCTGAAACTTAGTTTCTGTGTGAATATCTTTCATGTACGCACTTCGCTCGTTGAAATACCAGAAAAGTCATCAAAGTGTGAAGTGCTAGTACATCTCATGTTCTTTCTATTTCTAGTAATTGTTCGGCACAATTAGGGTGAACACAGTAATCAATAATCTTACTGTCTTACTGGGTTACCTATATAGACTGTAAAAGACTTTCTGAACTATGATCTACATGCCTGCCCCCAAAAATTATTATTGAAGACATTGTGGACGACATCTCTAGTTCTGCTCTTTTGCGATTTGAATAACGTTTAATATTTCTCAACTCCTTGCGCATTTCACATTTTCATCACACATAATCTAATCAATTAGAGACAGATCAAACACATAATTCAGATTTCTCGAGAACAGTATGCCTCCCCTTGAACTTCTGTCTGAAACACGTTGATCACATTATCTTCTTTATCAGATCAATCCCGACTGAACGGTAGACATCTGTGAAATCTTTTGCAAATTCTTGCCTAGTATTTTCCAAACCTGATAACTAACCTTTTCTGTGATTAAATACGAAGCAATGTAAATATTAATATAATGAGTGGAATAACCAATCACAGTTAACCTAATTTACTGAAACTAAAGATCAACTACGATTAGGTTAAAATCTATTGCCAAACTTTACAGCAGATTCTAAAGATCACCCCACGTTGTGATTTTCAGTGCATATATTTCGACTATACGACCTGTAATCCATGAATAAAAAAATACAGCTTTCTGACAATGCTTAATATTAATTAATAGCAAAAAGAAACTAAAGTGTAACAGTTCCGGAAGTATACCACTTCCTTCCTCAGAGCACTCGCCTAACTGAACATAGAAAAATTACTCTTTTACTTTCCACCAATCAGCGGTCACTACTAATTAAAAGTTCACTTTTCCTCCCCTAGCGCTGTCCTCCTTCAGGCGAGCGCAACTGCAATTCACCTGTCAAATTTGATGAACTAAAAGATCAACAACAATTTATATCAGATAAATGCTGTAAATTCGTTCGTAAAAATAATTTCTCATCAAAACAAGTCCCTCGCTATACCGGCTTAAACAAAAATAAGTAAACAATATTTTCAGAATTTTCTTAAATAGGAAACGTACCATCCTGTCAAGAAACAAATACAAAAGCTATCAAAAATTATACAGAAAAAAACCAAAATCGAATTCCAGAACGATTTTCTGGAAGTTTGTTCACTCTTGTTTATCGGGAACGGCTCCGGACCCATCAAAATCGGGTAAAAAAGTGTTTAGTGTATTATTATTTTTAAAGATAAATGCTTCCTTAATTATTTTCTTTCAATAAAAGCTATAATTTATTCATACCTTGATCAAATGTTGGAAGAACATCTCAGAAGAAAAACACTTTTAAAAAATCTTGATTACTTGAACGCGGATAACAAATAGAAGTTTCCATGGCTAATTAAAAAAAAATATACACTAATTATTGAAATTATTCTTATTTTCCGAGATGTGTAATTTAATTGTTGGTTTGAATGTTTAACAACATTAGAGTGCCATGCATTATAATTACGACGACATGGGTTCAAATGATAAACATTTCAATACATTCTCTTATTTTCCTGCAGGTATGATTCCTGCAATGCATCAAGATGGCTGAGTGTAACACTGGAATCAGTGGCTTTGGAAGACATGTAAGCAGGTTCATTCTTGTTCAAGAAAAACCAACAAGCCTACTCGTTCAGAAACAAGCACCACATAATGTTAATATTTTTTCTCGGTTCGGAACCTTTAATACAGAAATGAAGCAATACTCGACGGAAAATTTAAGTGATCAAAATGTTGTGGTTTTTAAGGAGACGTGAAATTCTTGAAAGAGAAATCAAATAATTAAATTTATATTTTGAAACTCAAACTTAATGATTCAGGTAAAGTTGTAGTTTTTATACTTTTGCTGGGAAGCCTTATATCATCGCTCTGTCTGTCAACAACTTTCAAGCGAGGAACGTTAGGGTTGAGGTTGAAGTTGAGGCGTCGTTCAAAAGGTCTTGTTGAGACCAATTCAAAGTTACATAGATCAGGTCTGCCTACCTATCCGTCCGTCGATAAGTTTCAACTCAGAAAATATTAAGACTACGAAGAAAGTTGAGTTGTTGTTAGGAAGGTCTCGGCGATACGAGTTCAAAGCTGCCTAAACCATATACGTTCGTCCGTTGACAAACTTTAACCCAAGAATTATTAGAGCTACGACGGTGGTTGACCTGTCGCTTCAAAAGGTAGAGGCGAGACAAGGACAAAACCATATAAGATACGTGTACCGATTATGGCCCGGGTCTCCAATATGGCCCATTTCCTAGATCTTTGCAGCTTTCCGTTGGTGTTACTAGATGTTACTATAAACCATATCCTCATGACAAGTGAACTTAGTTGTTGACGAGTAGCATGAGCGGCAGCAGCTGCAGTTGAAGTGGCACATTGAGCAAGAAAATGTTTTGCTGTTATTTTAGCAAGGTAAGTAAGGTTTCGTTTCAGTATCTATAGTTGAAAACCTAATCAGTGTAATGTGTGGATAATGTAGCTATGGGAGCATACGTGAACATAAAATGTGTGTGACGCAATACATTGCATTGTGTAACTAGCAGGGGCTAGAAAAAGTAAAGAGGTTAATAGTACGCAATATGACCCACCGTGGTACGCAGGCAAAATGATCCATATTGGGTGAAATGCAGTCATAACTGTTTAAAATGAAAGAATTGGGTATTTGAGATGTTTGTACTCAACACTCATCATCATAATGCTTAGTAATTAAAACGAAGATAATACCGGGTAATATGGAAGTTATCAATTCCAATACAAAGAATAAGATGATTAAAACCAAAACAAAGCAAGTGTCATCACGTTTAAAACGACCAGAATTTCAGCAACTGCTTCTAATAGTCCTGAAGGACCAACACTGAGTTGCTCCAAGTCTTGTTAATCTTGGTTTTGTTACCTTTGGGAGCAAGACAGGGTTGCAGACATGCATCTTTGTGTTTCTTGTAGCAAATACGTTCATGAAGAGTGGGTTGGAATCACCGCTAAAGATCACGGATCAGTTCTTTGTCCATCATGTGAGACGTGACTTTCTAAACTTATTCGTTTGTGTTACACTTCTTGTTTATTCATATTTTTTCTTCTTGGATATTCACTTGTTTTTTCACCAATTTTGGCATTTTGTATTAATACAATATTCACATCACTTTTGCCATACGCTCTTGTTTTCTATAGCGGGCCATATTGGGAAAACTATGTTCCCAATATGGCCCACTGACAACTTTTAGTTTTCGGTTTGTTAGATTTGTATACGCCATTTCTAGGAAGCAGATTTTTGTTTCATTTGTCCAAAAAGGCTCCCAACTTGATGAATAAATAGTTTTCATTGTGAAAAAATCAACAATGTTAAGGTGGGCCATATTCGGACCCCCTACCTTCAGTCAAATCATCTATATCTGTGCGTTGGCAATTATAAGCTCAGAAACTACTCGGGCTACGAATAAGGTTTAGATGTTGTTCCACTGTCTCGGGGAAACCTTTCAAAAGACACAAGGATCATTTCAATGGAACAGTCGCTGCTGGAGCTTGGCGTTAACATATATGTTCACTGTTCAGTACCCCGACTGGACTTTGCTTTACTTATTTGTTTTGTTGATTTAGCGAGACAAGAACATGACAGTAAGGTGTCGTTTAAACATTATGTGAACACATTTCTAGTCATTTTAGACGCCTTCCTCTTTTTGTAAACAAAAATAAGCAGATGCCCTATCCCTAACAAATATATGAAGAGCAAAAATATTCAATGCTTGAACACTCTCCTCGCCCCTTGAATGCTTACGTAAAACTTGAACAACCTCGTACTAGAATTTTGTTGTGATAGTTTATGCTATAAAATTATTGAATGTTAACATTTCATGAAAAATAAGTGAATATTAAGTGTTTCATTTGTTCATTTGATGATATTGCGTTTGGTGTTCCAATAAAACATATATTAACATTAAAATATTGAATGTGCATTAAAAGTTATTATGTATCTCGGGAAACAGGAGTAGCTGGAAGAAAATGCTTTAAGTTTGGGTTCATTGACTTTTATTTATTAGGCCTTTTATAGTCTTGTAAGGTTACATCTTTATTTTATTATGCTTTTGAATTATATTATATATTTGGTTTGTCTGAAAAATAAGGTGAGTTGCGACGTCCCTGGCGTTTGAAGAGGCATAGGCATGGTGTACGAGTTACTGGCGTGAATGACGTCTCACCAACATCGTATCGTGGCGCCAGCTGTCCTGCGTGTCTCTAGGGAGCAGTGTAAAATGACCGCACTACTGGAAACATGGACAAAAGTGGAGGTGCGCAGTGTGATCCGATTCTTGCATTGCCAAAGCACCAGGCCATCGACATTGGAGATGGTGTATGGAAATGCAATGATGTTCCTTAAGGAGGTGTGTAAGTGCTGCAAATCATTTGACGAAGGAAGGACTAATGTGTATGACAGACAACGACTGGGAAGGCAAACATCATTGCCTGGGGAGGATGTTACTGTGCTGATTCAGGGACTGATCAAGGAGTGCCGAATGATCACAGTGCATGGGTGGTCGAAGGAAGCGACCGGGACTAACGTCAGACGGTGTCATTCAGTTGTATGACAATGCCTATCCGAACGGGACAAACACCACCAAGGATTGGCTGCGGCGCGTTACGGCTGGGAGATAATGAACCACCCACCTTACAGTCCCGACCTAGACTCTAGTGATTTTAATTTATTTGACCCCTGAAGCACACTCAGCTTGGAGGAGGTGAGTAATGTTATAACATGGCTCAATAATTCTGACCCTCAGTTTTTCCAAGATGGAATCTTTTCATTGCCACATCGGTGGAACACGTGCCTGGAGTGACGAGGTGGTTATATGAGTCAATAACGGCCAGGACATCCGCCATTCGAATACATGTAATATGTTCAAATATATTATTTTGTTCCCGTAAAGGAAGTACGTATCTTATTTTTCAAACAAACCAAATACATTCACACTTCAGCGCGTACTAGCGCCTAAAACAGAGCAAATAAGCATGGGCGGATTTAAGGGGAGCCAGGGGGCAATGCCCCCAGTCATTTCACAACGGCTTTAAATTACCCCGAAATAGCTTCCACTCTTAAAGTTATTGACCCCCCCCCCCATCCTTCCCCAGGGTCTCTCTCCTAAATCCGTTCATGCAGATAGGTAGAAGAAGACATCAAATTTAGGTTTCGATATCTTGATTTATAAGTTGTACTATAGACCTCATAACAGATAGATTTAGCACGCTTCACCATTTCTGGCTGCGCTAAAACTGATGGATTTTTGTTCAGAGCACGTAATTGTGAATCCATGCGCTAGGTAGCTCTGCCATAGACCTCATAGTAGAATCCTACGTTTCGGCGCCACCATTTTGGCGCAGGCTACGTTTTGGCGCTACCGTTTCGGCGTCAGTTCAGTTCGGCGCCAAAGTGAGGAAAACGGAAATTATTAACATACCTTATGACATAGTAATGTACTTTATACTTTTACTGTCCTCTGACGACAATTGATGATCAATGAAGTACTTAAAACATTATTTCTTGTACTCTGCTTCTAACAGTTTTGAAGCATTATTTTTGTTGCACGGTCTGAGCCAAAGATGCCTAAATGACTTAAGTGTCTGGAACTTGTCTGTTGTGTACAAGGGCGCTAACAAGATATATTGCTTTTCTAATTTAAATATAAAGTTTTTTGTACATTTTTAACGTAAGAACTTTTACTTTTGCTAAACCTAAACAGGAAATGCATAAGATGGGGTAAGTAGTGAATATTCGAGATGAAAAAAAATCGTCAATAAAGTCATTTTTGGGACTGCTCTTGACAGAGTTATGAAGCATTATTTAAGTTTTCATGCTCTGAGCTAAAGATGCCTAAGGGCCATAAGAGGACAGGATGTTTCTCTCGTGTACATTTTTACCGTAAGAATCTACTTTTGCTAAACCTAAATAAGAAATACATAAGGTGTGCTAAGTAGTGAATATTCGAGATGAATAGAAAATCGTCAATAAAGTCGCTTTTTGGGACTGCTTCTGACAAAGTTTTGAAGCATTATTTAAGTTTTCACGGTTTGAGCTAAAGATGAGTAAGGGCCACAAGAGGACAAGAAGTTTCTCTCGTGTACAAGGGTGCTAATGAGATGGAGGTTGCATTCGTAATATAAATAGACAAATTAGTTACAATGATAGTTCGTTCATGTTCAAAATATAAATTTAGACAAAAAAGAGTATTGGGACTGAATTTGCCAAAGTTTTGTAGCATTATTAAAGTATCCTGTCTGATCCAAATATGCCTAAGGGCCACAAGAGGACAGGATGTTTCTCTCGTGTACAGGGGTGCTAATGATTTGGAGGTTCCATTCGTAATATAAACAGAGAAATTAGTTAAAATGGTAGTCTAACCGCGACCTGAGATTAGACTTCAATCTCGACTTCGCCGTCGGACTTGAACCTTGCAGTTTAACATGACGTTCCTATCTGTTTTATATGTATATATAAATTGTTCCAAAGGTATGCAGAATGCTTTGTAATTAAATATGAAACTTATTTTCTTTGAATATAAAATAATAAATTGCTAAATTGCGCCATTACGAAATTACGAGTAGCCCTCCTGAATCCTGTTTTTCTGCTCCTCACTAGTTAACGTCCCTGCTTTAGCTCTGCCTGTTTATGTTGTAAATAAATAAATAAATTCATTTTCCGCCCAAAAAAACGCTTCATAATTAAAATCATTTAAATAAAAATATTATATTTTTCAATTACTTATTGAAGTATAAACGTCTCATTGCATCTCTTCCATGAAAGCAGCCCCTGGATCTGTTCTGTATAGTGTTTAAAAGGCCGGGGAAAAAACCGGAAGTTTTGAAAAAAAAAACAGGAAAAATTGTTGTTGTTTTTTTTTGCCTTTTCATCTCCAATATCCACTACTTAACACACCTAATGCATTCAATCGGATGATCTTATGTTAAAAAATGTACAAAACACTTGCAATTTACATTAGGAATGCAATATATGTAATAGCACCCTTGTACATGAGATAAACGTTCTGTTCCCTTCTGGCCCTTAGGCATCTTTGTCTCAGACCCAGAAAACACATTTTGCTTCAAAACTTTGTCAGACGCGGTGCCATTGTGTATTTTTTCTATATGTATGTTTTGAACATCAACTAACCCTTTTAACTATTTCATTGATCATAAAATGTTGTCCGGTACCCCGTAAAAGTAAAAAAAAAACCGTTCTTTTCCTAAGTAGCACGAAAAATTGAATAAAAACAAACGTTTTTTTCCGGCGACCAATTTTTCCCGTTTTTTTAAAACACTACGTCTGTCGCATCTTATGGACCATTTTTGTAATACCTCTTTAATACAATAGTTTCCTGGTGTGATTCTTAGGTAAAGCTCTGGCGCCGAAACGTTACTGCGCCGAACCGGTAGCGCCGAAACGGAGGCGCCGAACTGATCGGGCCCCGTAGAATATAAAGTCTATGGCAGAGCTACCTAGCGGATGGATTGAAAATCACGTGCTCTGAACAAAAATCCATCAGTTTTAGCGCAGCCAGAAATGGGGAGGCGTGCTAAGTCTATCTGTTATGAGGCCTATTGTTGTACAGTGTTCGATTTGTACGATTTCCAGAGATAATAAGTTTCTCTCTGAACGCAGAATTACGTATTTTATATCCGTTCATATCCCACGCTTGGAGGATATTTCGGAAAACAGAGCCAGGAGAGATGTTTGCAGAGGAGGGGACCCTAACCATCCCCGCCTACGATTCGAACACTGGGTTTGTACTGAATTCACTCAGCGCGAATGGTACACCAGCGCATAAACCAAGAAAGAAGTACAGAAATGTCCTCAGACCAGGATTTAGATACCTTGCCTCTTTGAATTTAGCCAGACTTCATCATTTGAACATGTTATTTTTTGCATAATGGGCACTCAACTTATCTTTGCCTTTGTTTCGACGCTAATGTGCCGTATAGACTAAGTGCATTTAGTGTAAAATTTACTATGAAGGAAGGTACATCCAGTCAAGGGTCTTGAACCCAAATTTGAAGTGTTTTAATCGAGGTACATCCAGTATATCGAGATACATCCTTAGAATATTATATCAATCGACTGAGCTGAATAAAGGAATTAGTTGATACTCGTATCGGCTATTTCCGAAAAACAAAAATATTAAATAAACCGGAAATAACCAATTATCAATCGATTTCATTCGTCAGTTTGAGTCATAGGAAAGTCCTAAGACCACAAACTAAAAACTGTTGATTTTATATATTAAAAAAATAATAAAAATATACGCGTTATCTTTACATTAGCTCTTCGCAATAAGTTGTGTAACAGCTCTTGGGAGAGGTGTAGCTGTCGGACGTAAATATTAATAAAGACAGGATTTATTCTCAAAGCAGTGAAATGTTTGAAACTAACTGT
>JAGDQP010067614.1:625-11126 GCA_022664845.1 Lepisma saccharinum
CGTACCCTCTTCTCGTCGCAAGCTGGCAGATTTGATGTACTTATACAAGATACTTAACGGGAATCTTATAAATGGAGAGTTGATATCTAAATTTTACTTCCGTGTTCCGTTGCGAATAACCATAAATAATAACTTCCTTCATTGTACCACGCCTAAGCTAAGTATACTGCAGCGCTTCTTATTCCATAGACTAGTAATTATGTACAATACTCTTGATTCAAATATTGATATTTTCGGATCTGAAAACACTTTCCATCCAACGCTAAATACCAATATCTGAGTTATTCCTTTTGTGTATTATAATCGTCATGTTATTGATATCAGATATTGTTATTTGTTGTTTAAAATTCAATTTCATGTTATTTAGTTTGTAGTAATGTTATTTAGTTTGTTGCAATGCAATGTTATTTTGTTTCTGTCTTGAATGGCAATCCAGCTGTATCTGAAACTTAATAATAAATAAGTTACTTATTTTTTTCTACTCATATATTTACTTAATTCTGTGGTTATACAAACCAGATCTGACACCAGGCCACTTTGGTGACCCGTCCTGACCCGAACACAAATAACCCAGCGACCCGGTCTGAAACAACCCGGTTGACCCGGTCTAGCAAATACAAGTAACGGGGATTTCGACGTCGTATTTTTCGTGCTATGGATGTAACATGTCCGGCCCTGGTCGCCCCTTAAAGAAACACTGCTGAAACTTAAAGAAATAATTAAGAACTACCCTTTTTCCTTCAGGTTCCCGCGTCTAAATCTTGTCATCGGGTCCGAATCTTAAACCTGTCCAAACACTGACCCGATTGATTCTGTGATCCATTTCAGTTCTGATACAAACTCAGAGCAAGAGTTTGAAATAAAATTAAACGTGCTCTTGTTTATCAGTATTATCACAAACTAACAGTAGAAATCACTTTCGCAAATTTTGTCTTTAAACAAAAGAGAGTAGCAATTCAGCTTTAGCTTGCTCTTACATTATCAATACATATTTTTCAGTTAATAGTAATTATTACATTATCTATTTCTTGCATCCCATTGTAAGTTTCCTTTCTTCCGTCCCTCACACATAGGTAGATAGAGAGAGAGTCAGAGACAGAGAGAGACACGCACACACACACACACACACACAGAGACTCGTCTTTTGAATAAAATCAGCATTGGAATAGTGAACGACTGCCTGGTCTACCTCCCTCTCTTCAATTGTTTATTAAAGGTCGTAGTGAGGATGGGGATCGTGAATTTATTATCTGGAAGTATGATTCGACCTTGGACTATAAATTACCTTGTATGTGCCTCGATAACTTTCTTTTTGCCAAATGCGGTAGCTGTTTTGTCTGAGGCATCAGGCCAGCGTCTCTAAGGATCATCAAATCTCTGATGGGGGATGGATGTTTGTGAATTTTAGAAACTTAACAGCTAATGGCATCGAGATTGATCGAGGTCATTAGTTATTAAAATGACTCAAAATACACAATTTGCCAAATCGAGAACAACTTTTTTCGACCAATGTTCAAATATTTTTATTACTTATTTGGTTGATGGAAATATATGTCACTAGACTATTTGACACCAATGCAAATACATTCTGTGTAATGTTACATTGCACTTAGCCTTGTAGTAATGTAAGTTCCGCTATTTAATTGGTACAATGTGTATTTGTAAATATGTAATTAAACACTTATTTATTTACTTACCAGGTCCAGGATTATCATATTCTTGATAATAGAACAAAATTGCGTATTTTCCACCCTCTACAAACAAATTTTCAAGGAATTTTATATGCTTCTCATCATCCACAACACCGTCTTCCATAACCTTTGAATCAACGTTCAACAGCATAGAGGTCATTTCCATAATATAATTGTGATCACCTGTTAACGCCATTCTCCTATCGTCTCTTGCTTCTTTTCCTTTGGCCTACAAAAAGAAAAGGATATTCATTAACAATGTTTAAAACGTTCACTATTTCTAACAAAACTTAAAATCAACAGATGTTTTAAGATTCAGACAGCACCACAGGAATGATCATGATTTTCATTCGTTAGAACTTCAGATATTTCTACCACATAACAAAACCACAGACCATTCGATTGCCCTCCGCCAACGGTGACTCGTGGTCTCAAAAGTACGTGAAATGCTACACAAACCAGCCTGGTAATCCCGTTTATTAACAGATTATCCCGGATTTCCAAACTTAGTGGAATTGCTCTTTTTATCGTACGCAGTGCAGGATTAGTTCAAACATATCGAGCGTTTATTGCCTAAGTCACGAAACTTTCTTTGGCTACAGCAATTGGTATTTAGCACATTCCCAGCAAGCCAGGCAACGTCGGCCCGACGGCAGGATTTAGTCGGCAAAAGTCGGGCCGACGTCGGCGAGCGGGAGTTGGGTGGGATTATGCCCGCAAGTCGGGGACCTACGGCAGTCCGGAAATGGCCCGAGGATCAATCACCACTTACGGATTGGCGTCGAACTTCTTCCAACTATTTCCCGCCTACCCCAGTAGCACACATACGTTGAAATTAAGTGGAGTAAACGTTAATACCAAAACGTTATTTTAACGTTGTAAATGTAACGAAATGCTCAATGGTGACCGGTTCATCGGTTTATTCGACGTTGAATAATGGTTGAGAAGAAACTAGTTTAAATCAAGCAGCGGCCAAAACAGAGCATAGTTGCTGTCTACTGCCTTACACATTTAGTTGCATTTTGTCCGTTGCTTTCATCGTGATATACAGTATAATTTTCCAACAGTAAATAATCCAAGTGTCTGCTGCAGGGTTAGAAGCTGGAAAGTTCCGTTCTCGTCGTTGGTAGCTCGACACGTTACCCCTGAACCACGAAGTCACCTTGAGATTCACTGCCCTTTTACGGTATCTATAAGAAAAAGGAGTCTTGAAAGCGCGTCGTTTCACATTCATGTAAGAATAAGAATAAAGAATTCTTTCTGTTTTTTTGTTATGTGCATTTTTCCTTATTTATCACCTTGACCATCGCTACACTATTAATGTCTATTTCTCAAGAAGTGTAATATGTCGCCTTAGGAAAACACATATAAAGCGAAATCTATGCCATAGCTGGAAAGGAAAGTTAAAACACTTCACATTATTACTCTATTAATGAAATTAAATGTTCGTTAAAATATAGTTTAAAATTCTGTTTTCAATATGCAAATGAAGAACGTGAGAAACGTAGTTAATTTTATTTTATTCACTTTTAAGCACAATTGTTATGCAATTAGCTTGAAAGATAATCTAAGGCACAGTTCAATACAATAGTTAAAAACACGTCATATTAACGTCATATCAACGAAATAAAATTTTCGTTGCAATATAGGCTGAAATTCAACGTGTTTTCAAGATGCAAAAGAGAACACAAATAATAGTTGATGGAATTCAATTAGCTTTTAATTTCAAATTGTATTCCATTAAATTAGGAAGAATCCCATGAAAAGAAATCTATACCATAGTTGAAAATAACAGTTGAATCCACGTTGAATTAAAATCTTTTCAACAATATCTAGTATTTGTTGAAATATGATTTAAAATTAAAGGTACTTTTTTCAACCGATAACGTTTAATCAACGAATTAAACCAAAAGTCAACGTTTAAAACACATTTGTTTGCTACTGGTGTTCTAGTCGGTTCCCGTCTATCCCCGACGGCGCGGCGGCCCGTCCAAAATCCTCGTCTTGACCGGCATTTGGCTTGATGGGTTATTTTTTCTTAATTTCTTTTCATTTAGTTAATGCAGCATAGATTAAGTCTGCCTTTCACATTCACTCTAGGCTACTGCCATGAACTCACAATCAGAAGAGATTCACAGTTTTTAAAATCGATAAATATGCCCTAAATCTAATTATAGAAAATAACATAAATGCAAAACTAGTAAACCAGAAAAAAATCTTGTGATGCCTACGAACACGTTCATCATTTAAACACCTATTACCACGGATAGTCAGCGGCAGAAGTTTGTACCCAGCCGTAAATTTCCTCTTGGAATAACTTTGGAATAGATATACCGATTTGGTTACAGTTTCTTTGGAGAGGCTGTGGGGTCTTGTAAGTTTCAGAAACTACTCATATGCATTCTCAAGCTATTCAGAAAAGAAATTTTACATCTAGGTACAAACTTTTGGTGCTGACTGTATACATTAAGGTTCGTAGAAAATGTCGGAGACATTGCACATTGTGGTATATCGAACCATCATACACATTTAAGCTAAGTCCACAGTAGGCTAAATTTTAGATGCGTGCACATGTTGGTGAGGATTGTCTCAAGATGGCGAAATCTTCGGTCGTTTTTTTGCTACTTCAAACTTTGAAAACATAAAACGAAACAAAGATAATATAGACCTGTGTGCGTCATTACTTACTGCACAAATTAGTATTTGTTGGCACAATACACTACAGCACACTTAAAAAACATCCAAAATACCTAAAAGTATTTATATATGCTGTCTCATTCAATTGCAATGTTACTGCTATCATTCTTTACAGGGTTTGCCAGATACTGGGAGCAAGAAATTCCGGTACATTTTAAAAACATTGTCGTTATTTCCGAAACAGTTTCATTTCTTAAAATGATTGATATATATGATGCATTCCAACGTAACCGACGCAACACTCGCATAGCACTTTTACACATCTATGACTTTTATATAGATAATGTTGTTTTAACTTAACTTTACTCAAGTATAGACCATGAATTGATCTGTGCAAAAATTGAGATTGTATCTTTAGTAGTTTACAAATTATTATTTTATCTTTAACAGACTTAACCTGGATTGGATATTATTTTTCCAGTACATAAGGAAAAATTGCATTTTCTACGAAAGTAATAGAGTTTTAAGACCAAACTTATTTATTGTAGAAGGGTAAGGTACGCACATCATTACTACTGTAAAGTTTCCAAGTTACTCAAATAGTTTCCCTGTGGCAATCTTTTTAAAACCTGTAACAGACATAACATAACCATATAAAAGACGTAACATTTTTGTCCAGGTGCACATAACAAACGGATGTCTGTTATGAAACATAAGAAAACAAATAGGAACAGTGAAAGAAAGGTGTAATTAACAGGTATTAGTAGCACTACTTTCCTCATAATATTTTCTGAAGTGGACGCTGATCGCTCGTAAACCAATATCATATTTTTATTGTGAAAACATTGTATTTGTACGGATAAATTATGAAATGTTTCTTCCCGAATTTTATTTAATATAGTTTCATGCTAACATTAAATATTGTAATTCCTTCTACCTTTATAGCATACATTCTCCCATCCGGAGATTTGTAAACGTCATGGCAACTAGGTCAAGTCAAACAAAAGATCCTACGCCGACTTTTTGTAAGAAATCGAAGTTTTTTAAATATTTACAGTTCCTCACATGTAACTCAATATCTTATTTCTTGTACGGCCAGTATACCTAGGTATATATATATTCATTTCTCGTAAACATTTGTCTAAATTATGAGGTTTACTTTCATTATAAATCCGGAAAATGTTTAGAGTAGCTACTTTTAAGTTATGAAAATTCATCCGCGGGATAACTAGGCTCACTGTCGCAATAAAAAATCCACACTACCCAATTTATTTGGGAAAACTGCATTTTTATACTGATAAGCAACACTCAGTTTAGATTTCCCATCACCACAGAATATCACGTCGTTGTTGATAATAGTAAGCACGTCAGAGAACACAGCGTTATCTTAAAAAACTAATCTGTATCTTCCATTACTTCAGAACAAATAGTCACCTAGATCCTCCACCTAGAAGAAGGATTCACCTAGATCCTCCTCCTTCCGAAACCCTTCACCGTCAGCACTTCCGTCTTTATCAGCTGATTTACTATTTTCTTTAAACAGCAGCACCCGTCGTCGTTGAGTCAAAGGGGAAAGGCTTTAAAGTTGAATTCCAAATCTTGCTCATTTGTAACATTAGCCGGAATATTGATTTTCTTTTCGTTAGAATTTTTATTTTCACTTGGACAGTTGATATCAATTGTGTACTGAATTGTCCCAGTCTTACGTATTTTGGCACTGTTTTCTTTATTTTTTAAAGAACAAAAGTCGTTTTTCACTGTATACGCTGAAGTGCAAGACTTTGTATTTCAAACTAGAGATGCGAGTTATGTCCCCATATTCCGCTATACTCTTTATAATAAGTTCATCCGGATTTTCATAAGATATCGAGAAAGCTACAAAAATATGATCGTCTGCAATAACAATAGAAACTGGTAGTTTGTACCACACTCCATCTGCTACAAAAGGTACCTTACCTTGACATACCTTCACTATACTTTAGATATGCTTACTGTTTCTCACTTTTACGTAGCAATGTTTTTGTAATTACATAGACAAAATGTCCTGTTCTTCTATTTTCAAGTACGCAAATATCATATCATGAACATCTGCGATATTGGGCTTTTGAGACGGAACACCAAAGTTCATTTTCACTGTATGTTTACGAATATATCTTTAATAGCTCATACCACTGCCGTCCACCGCTGTTTGGCACGGACTGTCCACTAGGTCACGAATACAGGTGCTACTCAACGCTTTCCGAGTGATATTTATAGCTTAAGCAGTTTGTTAACAGAGTGCACTCTATAACCTAAGAGACAGGTTGTCTTACAGTTGTGTATTTTCGGGCTTGAAAAAAGAACTCTAAACGGAAACGTCAGTGAGAGTAGGTCAAACACGGATCCTTAGAGTTATACGGACCTCTATGCTCTACGAGCTTAAACTGGGAAATAACGCTAGTGTATCGGGAAAAGGAAATGCTCGCCATGCGGTGGTAACAACATAGTGGTGGTTTAATAAATTTAAGGACGCGATGAATCCCTTCAGGATGTAAATTTAAGGACGCGATGAATCCCTTCAGGACGCATCACGTATAGGGCTTCCACAATCCATAGACCATGTACTCAAAGTGGCTGTTGGGGCCTAAAATTGTTAAATATATGAAGCATTAAGATAAGTATTCAGCTGTAGCGCCGTAAGTCCGTAACCATTCGACAACACGTCCACCGACTTGGGAAAGGATATAAAATGGAAAGGTGTGTTAGAAAATGAGTTTACTGTGGTACAGAAAGCGACACAAAAGATCCGTTTCCGGACAGAAATGAGAACAATCTAAACCACAACTGCATCAACAGAAGATTGTGCTCTGTGTTTGGTGATATGATGAGCATTCATTATTCCCAGTGAATACAATTATTGTGTTATACTTATTAAAATAAGTTATCATGCTCTTACCTGTCGTTCCCTCATGCTCTCTAGGAACATTTGGTAGCCACCTGATTTCACTCTTTTGCTGACCACAGATTTTCTGCTGTCCATAGACCTTCTGTTATCTGCAGCTGATTTCCTTGGTTGATCCATTTTGTATACTTCTGAATCAATTAATGGATCTTAACTACGGAGTTAAAAATAAAAAATTACTATAATATTTTCATAATTTAAAAAGTCGTAACCAACTATTATAGTATTAAAATAAGGTGTTATATTGAAATTGGTGCTATAATTGGAAACAAACTGAAACCTGCTGAAGCCGAAAAATGCGAATTCAGTCAATATGGCTTTATTCGCTCCTATCTAGCCATGTAACAAATTTACACGCTCCCATGTCGAGCAAGTAGAACTCAGAAATTCGAAGAAATTGTTCAGAAAATTGTTATGGTCTGTTAAGAAATATCTACCTGTCCGTGAAAAGTGATATACTTGAGAAAAGTATTTACTTTGATCTGCTTTGGAAGTTTAGTAGTCATTCATAATTTCTAATTATACATTAGATAACTCTGTAACGCGCATTTGCTGTGTGTAAACCAATTAGGGAACGTGGGCGCACGTGCAAACCAGACTCTTGATTACTACTATCTAATGAGGACTAATCTTCATTCCGAGTCATTCCATTAATTTTCGACAGTTTCATAAATAATATGTATCATTTCTTTACAAAACGCCTCCACTAAGAAGTCATTATATCCATCTCATTAGAATGAAATTATATCCGTCTTTTAGGTAAATAATGTCTAAACACAACCAGTTATGTAACATTTATCAAGTAAGTCATTTATCTAAAAAGATATTAACTTAAAAATCAATTTTCTTACCACGAAACGCTACTTTTTTTTTTACCAAACCTAGTTTAGATTGATCCAAAATTTCATTATTGTACTTTGCTTCATTTTTGAGAATTGGATTTTCAAAAATTGGATTATGCGCTATTCTCACGAACACTCATTACTGAATCAATCCATCTGAATTCGTCCAGCTTGGTTGCTCGACCATTTTCAAAAATTTTATTTTTTAACATTTATGTCCCTTATATGAGAATAGTTCAAAACGAGTATCCCAACCGATTAATTTATGGCTGTCATTATTGTATTGCGGCGCATGCAAACATTATGTTAGCAAACGTATATGGAAAATGTAATATCATAGGACATTCAAACAAAAGCATTTTTTTCAGGGCTGCCGAATACCATGATATAGTGGCCCAGACTATAATAGAGCCGCCACCATGTTTGACAACGGGGTGAACAGCCCGCATTTTATGCTTCAGGTGTTCGCCAGACAAACATGCGTTCAGTGGTCGGGAAAGGGTAACGGTTGACTCGTCTGACCACACAAGTTGCCAGAACTCCAACGTCGTTTTTGTGGGCATTGCACAATGCACGTCGCCTTTTATGCAGCTCCCGCCTCACTGTTTTGGATGACACTGGAGTATTTCGGTGCAATTTCTCGGCCGTTGTTTTTTTTTCTGCGACGTCACAATCCGCTTCAAGGCCCGGTGGTCCCTGACCTGCAGCTTCGTCTTTCGACTATTCTGTGCTTGCCGACCCTGTTTTAGTGTACTGTATATGCGGTCATGACTTTCGAGACCTTGTGTTATACAGCATAATGTCGCTGTTTTGCTTACAGATGCTCCAGTTAGACGGATATCCACAATTACACTTCTTTGAAACTCCGTCAAGTCGGACATACTGGTCACTCGACCACACCTGCACAACGTCCACAATCACACTGCTTCACTCTATTATTAGGGTACAGTCCAACATACCTGCAACAAACAAGCGACAATTGGTTTACGCAGTGCTCAGTGTTACCAACCACAGTTACAGAAAAAATGACGTCAGCTCTTAACGTTTGATTGGCTCCAAACATTAAGCGCATGGGGAAAAACAATGGTAACCAACAATGAGCATGAATTGAGATAGTACGTTAGGAAAATTCATTCTCTCTTGCTAGCATTTGGAGCTTCCCATAAAAAAGATTCAATGTGTGACCATTTGTTGTTTTTAACCTGAACTCTTTCCACAGTTCAGCATTGGGTATATTCAAAGGACCGAACGCTGAGAGAGCATTTTAATTGTATTGGTTGGTGCCTATAGGCAAACCGATAAGATTCAAGGGCTCTCTCAGCGCTTAATCCGTCAAATGTACCCATTGTTTTTCCCTATGGCCTTCGTATGTCGTCGTGACTAGGAGTTCTAGAGTCAGTATTCGTACAAAATCGGGTTATTTGAATAATATAAGAAGAATGGCTACTAAGAACATTTGTATTTTTTGTGGTGGAACTTCTTCGTTAAATAAAACGCCCTAGCACATGTGTGAAACAATAATGGATTTGGTATAACATTACGCAATAATACTATAAAGTATACTGAAGAAAAATATTATTTCAAACTTAGATTTTTAATGAACTTCGCTTGCATGTGAAGCAGAAACACATGATTGTTCTACAGAACAAAATCATCTATGATCTAGTCCCATTTCGATTTAATTTTATCGTTACATAATATGATATAATATTTGGACAAGTAATGGCGTAAGACTGTCGGGTTAGCAATTACAATCAAAACTGTATGCAAGAAATGATTTGAGAAAAGAACGAATGATATAGGTAAACTGTCAAATAATTAATGTTACGAATTAATGAGCCTAATAATCCCAGACGTCCTGCACTGTTCAATCATAAATTTTCCTCAAATACATTTCTGAGATATAATTTTCGTTGTTTTTTCTCCAACGCGGGTGACTAGCAATTAATTGCTAGTACAGAAACGAAAATATAGCAGGGTTGAAAGTACATAAAAAGTTTAATACATTAATGATATTTAGGGTGATTTTAGCAGGGTTTTTTTTTTTTTTTTTCCACATTACATACATTTACAATTAAAGACAAATTGAGTAATAGCAATTAACGACTAAAGTCACCTGCTTGTAAAGGAATATTTAGAATAAAAAATTATGGACATTTTGTATATAGGGTGCCGAAACAGGAAGTGCCCCACCGAAATTCAACAAAATGAAAATGGAATAATAATCTAGCCATCCCACGGCACCACCGATAAAAGTTTGATGCTCGAAATTAGTTTTTTACTAAAAACGCACCTCAATTTATACCCGCTTATCATAAGGTAGAAGAAAAGAACGATAGCTACTTATAGAATGATTTATCTGGCCTTGGAAATATTAGTTTGAAGAAGGG
>JAGDQP010067615.1:629-11126 GCA_022664845.1 Lepisma saccharinum
TATATATATATATATATATATATTGACTCGCTTTGCATCGCTGGGGGCGCTGCCCCCAGACCGCCGTGGGTCAATTTGTTTCACGTTTTTTCACACTTTTTTGTGAAATTCTCCTCATGGTACTACTTCATACCAAATTTTGTTTGTTTAGGCTCTTAGTGGTTAAGAAAATGTTTTTTCTTGCGGAAATTTTGGATTAAAATGGCGACGTTTTCAACGTTGTATTATATTGTCGTGACTTACTCTTGAAGGTACAGTTTCAAATAAAATTTCATTTCTCTACCTTAAACGCTGTCGAAAATGGATTTTTGGCAATCAATTTTGGATCCAAGATGGCGACTTTTATAAAATGTTGTAATAGTTTCCTAAACTACTATTTATTATACATCTTTATGCCAAATTTTGTATCTGTAGCTTAAACGGTGTGGAAAATGAATTTTAGGTCCGCCATTTTGGATCCAATATGGCGTTTTTGGATACATCAGGTAACATTTTGAAGCCTAAAGGCAATAGTGTACTTTTATACCAGATTTCATCCAGCTAGGCCCAATGACCTAGACTATGTATTCTATACAACAATGGGTTTAGCGGCAATTTTCTATCCAAGATAGCGACTTTCCCAAAATTTTGTAATATTTCCTAGACTACTTGCTATCATACATCTTTATGCCAAATTTCATATCTCTAGCTCTCACGGTGTGGAAAATGCATTTAAAACAATAATGTCATTTTGTATTCAAGATAGCTTCTATGAATACATTTTGTAATATTTTCGTAGCCTATTAGTGATATTGTACCTGCATACGAAATTTTGTTTCAATAGCCTCAGCCGTTTAGTATCCCTATTCTTTACAACAATGGGTTTAGCGGATATTTTGGATCAGAGATGGCGACTTTTTCAAAATGTCGTTTTTTTTCCCTTTACCTACTTATGGTCCTACACCTTCATACCAAATCTGGTATTTCTAGTTCCAATAGTTTGGCCTGTGAATTTATATGGGTGAGTCAGTCAGTGAGTGAATGTCCATTGGACTATATAGTATGTAGACTAATCCATGAACTTTCTGTTAAATCATTTCAAATGGTCTACAGTATGAAGTAGTCCTATACAATATTTGAAATCATTCGAGCATTATACTGCACTTTTATTTACATACCAAATGTGTGTGTATATGTATACTTGTACAATTTAATGTTTAAAATACTTAAATTTTCTTCCTTTTTGATGCAGTTGGACGCAAACTCACATTTCAAAGTACTAAGTTTAATTCAGAATCCGTTTTGTCCTCATATGTCTTTGTAATTAAAGGTTAAGTCGAGCGAGAAATATTCTTACTAGACCCTGCTTGTGACACCTATTGACTTTATTGCCAATCAAAGGCCAACATTCTTGAAATCCAGACCGTAAGGGGTTGAAACCAGAAAACAATAATATATTTATTAACCTAAGATAAAACTTTATTTTCTCTAAGTAGTTATACATGAAAGGCTCGAATTATATAGCTTTTAAGAAAAATAACGATTAAATACAACGCATGTTTTTTGTCACGGTTGTACTACGGAGAGTCCCACAGACTCCGTACTAACATTTGTTCTATTTTCTACATTATTTTCATTATTTTTTTTCATTTATTTTCTACAATTTATTTCTATGCATTTTTTATTATTTTATTTTCTACACAATCTGTTCTTTGATTATGTATATATATAATACATACACAACCTTTGTAAAATTGTTTATTTTCGAAAGTACGTCAAAATCGTCCGGTACATCTTTTTGACCTTAATTAAAGTGTTCACCTCGGTTTCCTTGGTAACACTTCTTATAAACTTAGTGAGAACACTCATGCCATATGGGCACACCACAGTTTCTACAAGGGTATCTCGTTTTGCATCTGATACAAGGTGAGCAGTAAGCAGAGTACTTCCGAGTCTCTAGAGTGACCTCGACATCCTCCCCTAGGCTCGATTGTTGAACCTGAAGAATTCTCTGGATACTGTAGGTAAGATCTTTAGAAAGTCCTCCTTTTCGTAGCCGTCTTTCCATTTGAGGGGTCACAAAGGTCTTCGCAAGGCATTTCAAATAGTCCAGTCGATTCATATCAGGAGAACTGGAATAAGACTGGTGCAATATGAAACAGTTGGCACCAGATATATGAAGCAAGACCAAAAAAATTGTCAATGACCATCTTCTGGACCTTCTACTGCAGCTATACACAGCCGTCTTTCTGTCCAATGAGTCTACACCGCCCTTTGTCATGTTGTAAAAAGCAATTATTTCTTATTTCTGGATATCAGGATCTATACCACTTTATTGATGCATTGAAGAAACAACAATGACAGCCTTCGACTTCGGGACATGTGAGACAAGTGTTATATTTTCAGTAAACTCGTAGATGGAAGAATTTACTGGTTGATCTTTGAGAGGCAGGAATAAGATGGGAATTTAATTTTTATTTTTCTTCATTGTCCCTACATAGGCCATACATAGGTCAGGCCTCTTTTAGACAATTCGTTTACAGCTTCAATTGAGCTGTACCAATTGTCAGCAGTAACATTTCTATTTGTTTTTGCAATTGGAGCACTCAGAGTTAGAAGTGGTTGAGTTGGCACAGAAAGTTTGCGTTCTTCACCTGTCAGCGTACGACCATCGCTTCCTTTTCCAGACTAAATAGAAGCATTGTAAAGATTGGCATCTGTCAAACATTGTAATTTTAAACCATATTTTGCCCACTTTTTCAGCATATAGACACGAAACAAGCAATGTCCACGAAACGCCACTAACATCTAATCTGCACATGTATAAGCGCCAAGGCTGTAGCTACGTTTACAGTTCTCAATAAACATGTTGAAAATGTTGGATATAGCTGCTATGCGGTCATCACGTTTTCTTTCATCTCTGTCATCATGATTATCAAAACGCAATGCTGCAAGAAGAAATAAGAAGCGTTCTTTACTCATAGTAGATCTGAAAATGTCTCGTCCAGTTCCGTCTGTTGCATAGAAACTATGCGCAGATTCATTTCCAGATTGATTTAAAAATTGATTTGTACATCAAAAGTCCAATAAGAGCTTTCATCTCTATTATATCTATATCTTGAATGTACGAATAATGATTTTTCTCCTTCACATTGTACTTATCCCGCATTTTCGCAGTCTTTACGTTTGTCCACGTAACAATGTTGTCAAGTATTTCCAATGGTGTAAAAAGGAGGCCCCAGACGTCCTCTGGTTGGAGATTAGTTCCAAGAGTCTTGGCATGTGGCTTCAAACCAGGTAACTGGGTAGCAATGTTATGTCTTCAGGTTCGAACGTTTGCAGGTGGCTGTTTTTTTTCTCCAACGGAAGTACTTCCCTCCTATTCTATGTTCCTCTGAAAATGATTCTTCATTATTACTCTCGTCAACCATATTAAAACTTTGCGGATCAATATTATCATTCTCGTCTTTGTTTTCACTTGCTTCTTCTTCTGTTTTACTGTCTCGGTCTGTTTCTTCCACATAATCCGGATCAATGTCACTATCATCATCGTCCAAACTCATGACATTCTCACCAAGCACATCATCGACCATGTTTTTAAGTTTTTCATCAAAATTTGGGTCATTAGCTTTCACAATAGTACGACGAAGTAATGGAAAACACTTATTTTATACCTCCTGTAAGTCATCAATATCATTGTTTTCCATTTCAGCTGGAACATTTTCATTAATCATGTTGTCAGTTTGATCATTAACTCTTCTCCCAAGACCAGGCTGTGAGTCCATGGCAAAAGAGCTGTCCCAACTTCATCCACGTGTCTGGAAACAAAGAAATATGCTTTCACACAATGAATGAGAATACCGGTAAAACACTGACGTAACTACTACGCGGAGTCTGTCAGCCTCCGAACAATAGGTTGCGGACAAACGCGATGTTAACTTTTGCGTGACCCGCATACACACTAAATATAACCAGGAAGGTAGAGGGAGCAACAATCGGAGAGGCGGTGGAACGAGAAGTTATGGCGAAAAGGCATTTTAAGGTGAGTCTGACAGACTCCGCGAAGTACTTAAGGGTATAAAAATAATCTAAAAAGGTAAATAAAGTGTTTTTCTTCAAAAATGTCCTGTTCTACTGCTGTAAAACATAGAGGCCAATGGAAGGTAAAACTTAAAAGTACTTGCAGTTTACTCAATGTGCGTCTGTTTCGTATGCTCTGCGAAACAAGAACATTTTAAACAATAACCATTTAGTTCTGTTTTAGTCTTGATTTAACTCGTTTTGAAAAGTTTCAAAGAATTTTGCCATCGTTTGTAAATGTCTAAGCGTCCTCAATAGAAGACTGAAACAATAAAAAAAATCTGCTTTTTCTTTCGGTATAATTACACAAATTCGCACATATGTTACAAGCTTCAGCCAAGTTAAATATTAAAATAATCCACAACATGTATTACTCTCCAAAAGAGATACTGCTTTGATGTGTGTCACAAACATGTAGATAGACGAGAACGCTGATTTCTGAGTAACATGAGGGGCATTCAGATATCTGTTGTGTTGCGAGATAATTATCTAAGAAGACAAACATGATGATCTTAATACAAATGCAATTAAGATTTTGACAAATATTGTATATTCATAAAAAACACATATAATAGTATACATCTAGTCATTACGAAGGCTTCCGCACGCCCAGCTATTACACAATTTAACTATGTTTGTATAACGTGAAAGATCAATAAATCATACTATTTTCTAACTAATGAAAACAAAGTTTTTGGTGTTAGTATATAATACACTTAGCAATTGACAGAAACTAATGGTAGTATATGCAAATGAATTACTCAGCTTTTCCAAATGTGGTCCTCTTTCTGTCCGGCTCACCCTTCCGCCGCGCTACTGCTTTTTTTGGACAAATCTTTTTTTCTTCATTTAATTCTCGGTTTTCGATCTCGACAGACATAGTTCAAGAAGCTTCTGTTTCATCTATAGTGAGAAAAAAATATTTGTATAAGTTCAACAAAAAGGAAAAGTAGACTGTATCACACCAAAAACGTGTCCCATTTCAAAGTCTCTTGCCGTGTTACGATAATTTGGATACCTTAGATATAATTTTATAGATATAACTAATACTCTATACACCTGTAAGGTAACAGGTAATGGAAGAGTGACAAATACGTAAATTCATCGCAAGAAAAAAATGATTTTGGACAACCCCATACTACTCTCGAAAGAAATGTTTTAGGTATCCTTGTGTGTACAAGAGCACTCTGCGTGGTGTATTGAAGAAATTCACATCGGATCAGGCACAAAGAAGCAGCATGGGGAACAAAGTGCGTTGAACACTATTGGAAATACTCAATTTAATTTCAAATTCCGTTCGGAAGGTAAAAGTTAATGAGACATAGCGAAGCTTGTTGGAAATCCATGCTCTGAAGTTGGATACATCATAAACAATCATAAAACATAATAATTATTGGGGATCCGTTCAGGTCAACTAAGAAATCTAATTGCCCAGAATGAAACCTACATTCTTCAGTCTGTGAACAAACCTCAAAGAATTAGTGCTAAAGATTTGGCTATTTCTCTCGCCTAGAATTCGTAAGTTAACGTTACACCAGAAACAATAAAAAATTCGTTGAAAGAAAATGGTATTCAGAAGATGTGTAGCCAGGAACAAAATATACATATAAAAAGAAACCAGAAAGAATTTCTAATTTTCCAAGAAATATCAGTATAAGTACCTGGAATTTGTGAAAAAAAAGTGTTTTTCTAGGATAAGACGAAGATAAACTTGTATTGTAGTTATGGATATCATTACGTCTGGCGAAACAAGAATGAAGCTTTCAGAAAGCGGAACATTGTTTCAACTGGTAAAAGTGTTGAATAATATGTATTGTTTGGGGTTGTGTAATTATTAATGGAGTAACCAGTATTCTTACTCTGGTTACACATATTCGAAATTCCATTTTTAAATGACTTTTGGATCGTTTCTGGTGTAATGTTAACTTGCATATTCTATGTGAGTGAAGTAGCCAAATTTAGCACTAATTCTTTCAGTTTTGTTTACAGAATAAAGAATGTAGGGTTACAGAATCAAGAATGTAGGTTTTATTCCGGGTAGTTAGTTTTCTTGGTTGGCCAGAACGGATTCAATTCCGCGATGATTGCTCTGTATTATGTTTCTTTATGATGTATCCAATGGTAAGGCATGAATTCGAAAAAAGCATGACTTGCCAGACGCGATGTGGGTTGCTTCAATGCACTACGTAGACTGCTCTTGTACACAAAAGGATACCTAGAATATATTTTGGAGAGTAGTATGGCGTTCTCCAAACACCTTGTGTTTTTCTTTCAGTTAATATACGTAGTCGTCAATCTTTCCTTGCCTGTTACATTATAGGTGTATCGACTGTTAGTTAGTTTTATAGTGCCCTAAGATATCCAAATTATCATGAAAGGCAAGAAATTTCGAAACGGGCCATGTTTCACGTGTGATACAGTGTTTTCTTCCTCGTTGTTCAATTTGTTCAAATATTTTCTTTACCTTCTGCATATAATTTCCCTGTATATATGTTATATAAGAAACTCACAATTACGGTATTAACGGTAACCAATAATTGCATCCAAACAGCAGTTTGAAGGAATTCCTAGTGCGAGTCTACTCCTACTAATGTACACCTTCCCCATGAGTTCTTCTTGTAGCTTATTTTTCTTGGATATTATTCTTCTTCGTAAATTATGTTTGTATATGACAACATCAAGATGAATGATGCTTCAAAGACAGAAAATACACTTTTCATTATTTCTTTTCTTTTTCTTTTCTTGTTTTTACTAAATGGTCTTTATCGATTTTATGGACGAAACTCCAGAAACAACACAAGCAATGCACGAATTAACTTCTTTAGCCAGGAGAGGGGAATTACACGTGTTGTAATTTATATAAGTACTATAGCACACGAGAACACGATTTTCAGGGACGGTTTATTCAATGAAATAGAATTGCTAAAGCGAGATATGCTTAGAAGAAGAGGAAAGCGAATGACCATCTATTGCAGAAATAGGAGAACCGATTTCACCTTATCATTTGGACCCCCAGTGGGAGGCCACTTCAATCTGAGGGGACCTGGCCCCCAAAGCCCCCTGGATCGGCGCCCTTGAAGTCAGATAAAGTCTTCTTTAAATAGCGTAAATGTTAATTCCAACATGTACTATTATATGCATACTATAATATTCTATTGGTTTAATATGTGTATCCGTATTTCAGTAGAAATTTATTTTTATTAATTTGATTATATTTCCAGTTAAGTAAAACTAGTGAACTAAAACCAAAATAAATAAAATCGGAAGTAATGTATTAAATAATTATACTTAATATTTACTTTGGATGTAGTTAGGTATAACTGAAATTAGGTAAAAACAATTATGGGGTGACAACATTCAATGTAAAAATGTTTGTAAGTGTCCGCGAATTAAAAGAGTTCAGAGCCACTATTTTAGTTTATTATAATTCATAAAAGCTTAATCAAAGTAATTCTAAATCATGTACTCGGCCATTGCTTGTGTTATATAAAATATATAAGAATACCTTCTATAAAACGCAAGCGGTCTGAGACAAGTTGCCTAAGGTCTAAAACATATTCATTTCAAACAAACAATAACAATATATACAATGAAACTTTCTTACTTCGTGGACATTTCGGCATTCAAAATTTACGTTGTACGCGTATTAAATATCATCAGATAAATTTTATTGGAAAAATATCTTTGTTTAAATTAAGATATTGTTTTGATAAATGTTCTAGCTAGCTTGAAGAAATTAATGCGCAGTGATTTATATGAAAGAAATTATATATTGAACCTAAAATATGCTGATAGAGATTTGTTTAAACTAAACGGAAAACCTGTTCTGCCCCAAAGGTTTATGAAATATCTGATATAAAGAAGTTGGACGCTTTTATTTGAAATTGTATAATTGTGGACAAAACTAATGTCGTTATGTCCAAAAAAATTCCCAAATTTGCGAAGATGTCCCTTCCGTGTGTGACATCTACTAGCAAAATTTTAATTATTATTACTAGCGACCTAAAAAAACATTGTTTTACAAAAAAAATTACTCGTCGAGTTAAACAGATCTGACAGTGAAAATTGGTAGATTTTTGAACCTTGAATTTTTGTTGACGAAAAAATATATTTTTATTAATATCGCCATCGTTTAGCAAGATAATATTTTCCTCAAATGTAAGGCATGCGATTGTCTACAATTCAATTTATGCGATGTTTCGATATTTTAATTTTTAAAATAAGAAAAGTCACTTAACGACATGCAGGATTTTGTCCACAAAGATGTGATGTAACAAAGATATGATTTATGTTATTTGATCTATTACATGAATATTTCCTGAGCTGCCTTGAAGAGCAAATACTAATTAACATATTAAATTATAATTACAACATCGCCTGAGGTATTTACAATAAGATTAGCTGTACACAAACAAATTAGCTTAGCGTATTTAGAAGACCAATATCTTCTGAATAATATTTTAAGTTTTCTCCTTCATTATCAATTTCCTGTTTATTAACTCCTGTATTGAATCCTACTGTATTAATATTCTACGTAGCGATTGATTTAAATAGTTCCTTTTCCTATTTGTTGGCTCGTGTTGTTGATTCTTTTAGCATAATCTCGTAACTTTTTTCCTTTATTTCATCCGAAGTTTTCATTTATTTATCCTCTGCTAATTTTAAAGGATTTCAATTTCATTTACCAATTCTCGTAGATTTAATAACTAGCACCATAAGTCGTAAGATTTCTCATAATATTGTATTCAATACATTTTTCAACAATTTGTTTACTGATCCACAGTAAATGTCCTGTCCAATGAATTCATCTTTAGCCATTGTTATTCACGTGTTCAATTAATTTTGCATTTATACCGTTTCTCACTATTTATCATATAAAAAATACTGGTTGAATATTTTCTTTTTCCCTCTTGCTATTTCAGTAGTTTCAGTTGTCCCTACCAATATTGTGTTTAGTTTACTTTAACCATAATTCTTAATACTTCACAGCTTCTTCGTTAGCTACTTTATATAGGTTTATTTTCATTGTAGATATCTACTGTCTGATATTGTAATCCACAACAGGGCGTAATCGTATATGCACGCAACGGAAATATCTTTAAAAAAGGAAAAATCTTTTTCATTGCGACTTTATAAATTTTCACTATATAAAATTGTATTACTATTAGTTTCATCTAAGTCCTTCCATGAAAGATAATACCGCTATGATAATATCACTTTCAGTATGAGCTCTCATTCCATGTCCACAAATTTGTTTAATTCCAAATAACCTAACTTGTTGAAAATGTTGCAGTTATGAAGAGTTTCTTTATAATAGAACTCTTATAATAGATTCAACGTCAAAGTTGAATCTTGAGGCAAAGAAAACTTAGCCTCTATAACTATATATGTATAACAACTGAGTGTATAAAGTGAAACAACTAATACTTAATTAAACAATATACTTGAGTATGAATACAAATCTACTTACAAATAATTTAGATACAAATATTAAATACAACTTGCAGTTCCATGTGGCAATACTGTGAAAGTTAATAAGATTGAAAACTCAAATTTAAGTAAACTACACCCACACATCTAGCTATAAGGAACAATTTGTTCTTGAACTTATGTAAATAAAGCTTTTACTTACATTGCAATTGTTGAAAGATCCAAACTTACTACTTGGTTTCCGTCTAAAGTTCCAATGTTTTACTAATATTATAACTACAATCTATTCTATTGGGTTGTATGATTTTGTTCCATTTGGTAACGATAACATTTTCATAAATAATCTAGCACACAATGCGTTTATGAAACAAAGATTTAGTCGATTTTAAAATTCTAACACAAAAAGAAATAAATATCAAAGACTTTTGTGAACATAAAGTAATTACCATATCAGTATCCTGTTACCTACTTTTTAATTTCTCTTTAAGCTTAATTGAGCATTACTACGAACGTACACTTTTTATGCTATGTATATTGATTATGACTAAAATTATATATATATTTAATTTCACTAAAGTGATACTACAAAGGGATGGTAATCATCAAAATCTACTGCGTACATCCAATGATACCTGGGCCCAGATTGTGGGGAAAAAAGTATGATTTGCAATTTGAATTTCATTTGAGGCATCTTACAGTCAGGCGAGAATAGGATGGGAATAGGATATTGGAAGGTGGAACAGTAGGTATCAAACACGAATGAAGAGGAACGAACACTTCTTTTCTTATTTTTGTAACAATAACAAAATTGTGTTACATACGAATTTCAAAATCTTTTCAAGTAATTTTCATTTTTATTTAATCAGAAATAACAACTAGTTATTTCTGTCATCACATTATCAGTAAACTCTAAAAATAGTTCACGCCTTTACACAGTTAATTGTTATCAAATCAACAAACGGTCTCTTTTTTTATTACACCCTCCTTTCTTTGGATGTAAACAACAGA
>JAGDQP010067616.1:0-11126 GCA_022664845.1 Lepisma saccharinum
AATTAATACTGTCACAATCTGGCATTTTATTATAAACAAAATTTCTTGTGATGTGAAATTGCTAGAACATATTTCACAACCATTGTAATTTTACGTTTGTTCTTAAGGTTTTTTTTTTTCGTAAAAAAAAACAAAGTGGAATATTAATAGCATGTAGCTTTCACAGAAACCTGATAGTTACAACAGGGATGTTTCCTTTTTCAGAAGCACTGATTAATAATTATTTTGAAATTTACTGTTTTTTGAAAATACATCGTCATTTAAGATATACGTACTGTCATAACTGCATTCTCACGACTTTTAAATTTCATTTTATATCTTCCAAAATATTTTTTCTATGTTAATGAAACTTAAACTTAAGTTAGCTAAAGGACTAGGGCTAATTTAAGTTCAAGTTTCATAAACATACAATATTTACTTTCGAAGATATGAAATATAAAAGTTGTGAAAATCCAGTTACTACAGTTCGTTTCTTGAATGACGATATATGTGTACTGTAATGTTTGCATATAGCACAGGATATTTCAGGAATACTAGAGTGTCAGGATATTCCTAGCATGTTCTTTGGGGAATATTAAGAGGGTTTTGTAAATTAGAATTTTCGGAATATATCCATAATATCCTGAAGAGATAAATCATTATGCAGATGTTCATAGAATATCCCAAGGTGCGTTCACGTGCAACTGTTAGTTGCACTAAATAGAATTGATAATTTATCTCGGGCGTGGAACAGAAGTTATCTCAATTTGGAGTATTTGATAATCAACTAACAATGAACAATCATATTTCAATTTGCAATATAACTTCAAATTTCTAAGATCAGTCCATGTGTAACATGTTGTCAGTTCAGCATAAACAAGGTAATCGACCGAAGAAAAGGAAAATAATTACGTATTTTTATAAATAATGAATATATCTGTGTGAGCTTTAGTCCTTGTGAGTGAGCTTTTATCTGGTGAAATTTTGTCAGTGAGCTTTCTTCCTACAGCCTCCTAGCATTATATACGTTCATTTCAACCATTCATATATTCGTAGAATAGTCTCTAGCCTGGGTTATTACAGGATATTCTAAGACATTCCAGTGGCCTCTTACGAGGATATTCTTAGCTTCCTAGTATATGGTAGTCAGAGATAAACTGGTCACCTTGTAAATCAAGTCATACGGACCCGATTTCAACCCGCTGAGCCGGGGCGCAAAGTAGATTTTTATATTCTTTCCGTATTATACAATGCTGCGTTATCATGCTTTACAAGGCATGCTTATTTGCATAACGAACTTACATTTAATACACTTACATTTAAAATAAAACCTAAATACTCTAATAACATACTGTTAAACGAATCTCCAATTATTTCCTTTGACACTTCATCCAGACTTAGAGCTGGCAGCTTAATTATAAGATGCCTTGGTATAAAACTTGATGGGTCAGTCCTTCGTTGATTAAGTTATTAGCGCACCAATGTGAGCGTCAGCGAATAAGGGAAGATATAGCGTTTGTTCTGTCTGTCTTTCACACCCTCCCCCTCCGGGATCACAGGAACTATAAAAAAAGTCACAGTATCACAGAAACTATACCAGTCCAACAGAGATGATCCATACACCGTTGGATTCGTCATAACCCGAAACGGTGGGGAAAACTATGACTTCGACTAAAATTGGCAGGCCATTTTCAATAGTTTAACAGCAAACAGACTGATGGGGCAGAAAAGAATTCTGTATGTTTTCTTCCGTCATGAATAGTGTGTCAAAGTATGTGTGCATGCTAATTTTAGCAACTCGAGTGCAATTACTTTGGGAGATATCGATGATATAAAAGTCAATTTCTGTCTCTGGAAAGTATAAAAAAATGTGGAAATATCCTTATTTTTAAATTACTAAAAGAAATGGAAGATAAATTCACAGTAATGGATACTGGGGTGGAAGGCGCTACCTGTAGGGGGGTATGTTCTTCATGACCCCCCATCTTAAAGTCCGGCGTACTGAATCTCGATTGATTTTCTTAAATCGAAAGGGGGGTTGTATAATATGTCATTCTGAGCTAGAATTACCCGAGAAATACGACTTTGAAGTTAATTTTGCCGTAAATGTATTATTGTGAGAGATAAGGGCGTATGCCTCTAGTATGGGGTGTAATGATGCAATAGCCTGAAAACAAACATTTTGTTTTGAAATTACGAAGGAAATGAAACCCAAATGCATAAACATTGTTTCTGTGTATAGTGCAATATCAGTATGGATTTGAATATCATTTCTTCCGTTGTTTCAAAGGGAAATCGCTGTTTTCAGGCTATTTCATCATTACACGCATCTCACAATAATACATTTACGGCAAAATTGACTTAACAATCGTTTTTCTCGTGAAATACTAGCCCAAAATGACATATTACATGACCTCTTTCCCATTTAAGAAAATAAATCGAAATTCAGGATGGCGGCCATGAAGAACATACTCTCCGACAGGTAGCGCCTTCCATCAAGTACTCATTATTGTGTACTTACCTTTACTTTCTTTTAGCAATTTAAGAACAAAAGTGTATTTCTCCATTTTTTATCACTTTCCCTAGACAGACTTTTGACTTTAATATCATCGATTTCTCCCAAAGTAATGGCGCTCGAAAGCCAAAATGTGCATGCACACATACTTTCACATTCTAATCATGATGGAAGAAAAATGTATAATTCTTTTCTGACCTGTCAATATGTTTGCTTGTTAGTATTCTTCATTTGTCCCCCTAGATCTTAAAAACAGAGATGAACCAAACGCGCCGTTGGGTTTGTCATGGTCTGAAACGGTGGTTGAAAACTATGACTTTGACCGTTTCTTTTGTATAATGTTTAAAAAACACTGAATTTATACAGAGACTCTTGGGTTTTATAATTTGAATTCACACTTAATTGTTATTGTGTTTAAAATGTGCCAGTTTACAATTTTGAATCACTTGAGTGTTAAAGATGAGTAATCCTCTTCAAGAATTTTTGTCTGTAGATAATTTGTAGACTTTGGATATGTTCTTTCGCTGAATCTGTACTATTCTTTCAAATTTTTAATTTGTATTTCACGTTTTATACAGTAGTACTTTGTTATATGAAAGTTCATAAAATATTTCCTAAGTTCAAGTAGGTGATATTACAAAGAAATTTGTTATTGGTCTCCTTATATGTAACTATATTAACACATCTACCTGTGTGAGATGTTACACAGTTGACTAATTTATTAGAACATTGCAGCAAATGACAATGTAAAAATAGTGTGTCAGGTATTGTATCTGACGGTGTCGCACATGTGGTATTCACAGTAACAGGTGAAAGAGTTGTGATAACAATTAGTATACTGTCACATCACAGTCAGATTCCACGTCTGTTAGGGAACTTATGGATATAATCAACGAGACAACGACCATGTCTGTGTGTAAAATCAGCGTTTACAATGATGATACATGTATTACATCTGTGGGTAGGCACTGGAAAGAGATTGACGATTTCGACTTTTAAATTATACACCTGATTTATATCACCTGCGTTGAAGAGTAAAGGCACGTATAGTACACCCCAATTCAATCGCAGATATTTTTTAAAAACGTTTATCACTCACTTCTACAAAACTTCTTAAAACATTATGTGATTAAATATCAGGTAAGCATGTGTATATTTGCATACTTTAACTGAATTTGTTTTAGTGGTTCCTAAGATAATGCTTATAGCGAAGAGTATTTTAATTTTTCTAAAATTTACCACTTAGCAGATATAAAATGTTGTGTCGTTCGCAGTTTTTACCTTAGAACGTTGTTTTCACAGACTTTTCTTTAGTTAATAATGGTTCGTGGTGTCCTCAAATCTTGCAACGTTAATTAAACTCATTTCCCGACGTCATGCAATAGTGATATTTTTCATACTGACGCAAGTCAGGTGACAATGCAATATTTTTTTTATTTTATATATTTTAAAAGCATATTTTTTTAAAAAAAATATGGACTTCATCCTTAAATAAATACTAGCCTGCAACGATGTTCCGTTTGACTGGTTGCAGAACACTTTAGGTTTCGGGTCACAAAGCATTGGCTTGAGCAAAAAGTAACCGAACACCGAAATAACTCGAATAAAAAAAAACTTTTCAACATACTTTTCTTGAACAATTCGTACTAAAAAGTAAAAAAATAATATTCTTGATGCATGATTAAAAGAAAAGCATGAAGCGCACTCTCATATACATTCACTTTAAAACAATTTCAATTGGTTCGCCCCATGCGTTTCTTTTTAGTCATGAATAAACAAAAGTATTTTTTACGTTTTAGTACGAACTGTTCAAGAAAAGTATGTTCTTGAAAAAAAAATTATTGTTATTTTTTAAAATTTAAATAGTAATTCTTTTCTTTGGAAAATGTTGTAGTGAGTGTTAGAATCTATCAGATGTTCCTCTGGAAATATATCAATCTCAGACTTACTGATTCTTTCGTTCTTTGAAATTCTACGAAATACATCCATAATTTGGAAGGAAACTGATGTCACACACAAAAGTTATATTGATTTGGAGAAATGGCGGGTTATGGAAACACACACTAATTACAAGTGAGACACACAGAAAGAAAACGAAATAACACAGTTAAAGAAGGCAGTTTGTTTATGTTTGGTTATGATGCAAGTCTACAGGAAGAGTACGCGTATCATATCCATATCCTTGAATTCTCTAATTGTATAATACTTTCGCTTCTTCGCTTTGCACCTCCCTGTTTGGCCATGTTTTCTATTTGTATTTTAAAGTTATTTTTGTGCATCCAGTGCTATTTACTTATGGTAAGTATAGTTGATAATTCTGTAGTTGGACACTGTAGTAGGTGATTCTCATATTATGTCAGTGCTATCGATGCTATCCATTGTATGTGGTGTGTAGAAGAGTACATCCGTTGACTTTTAGCACTGTTCAACATGTCACTATTTAACCTAACTGCTGTGTACTAGTTGGTTAATGATCCATATTTACCATGATAATAGGGGTAAAGGAACTAATTGTACATAAAATGTCTCTAGAAGGAAACAGATGGTACTCAATTTAGATAATATCCTGTATGTATCGTAATCGAAAAAGGTATGTACAGCAAACTTGGTTCCTTAATTATAAAAAAACTAATACGCTGTTAAAGTCGTCAGCTACTGAGAATTGTGGGGGCCGCCATATTGGCTTTAAACAAACGGTTGCCTAGGAAACCTGCCATTTGATTTCTACAGGATTTTGAGAGAGGTTTCAAAAGTAGGCTTGTGCTCTGTAATTAGAAACATTTTAACTGATATGTGTTAATATTTAGTTACTTCAAAGTTTAATTGCTAATAAAAGTATAAAATATTTACAGATCTAATGAAATCTGAAGAAATATCGTATTTAATCCGACAACCCACCTGTTGCATTATAGCAATGACGTTATCATATGAGGCGTTGTTAAATGTTCTGCAAGGATGAAAGTAATATTGTCAAAGTCACTGTGTAGTGAAGCATTATCTTCACTAAATGGAGTAAAAGATAAAATCACCATGTCCGAATTTGCGATGAAATAATTGAATGAAACGTACAAAGACATATTTAGGGGTTAGTCCGAGGGACGGACACCTCCAAATTCAGAGTTTTTGGCAGAATTAATACAATTTTAGGCGTAATTATGTACATTTAATATACATTTCATGCCCAAACACACCTTTAACACTCTCCCACCTCCGCCCGAAAACCCGCGGAACATCCTAAAACCATCTTCTGCATAACTATCTGCCCAAACACATATATTACCTTGGTACACGCGAACATTTACAGGTAAGATCCACTTACATGAATTAACCGACATTAACATGATAATGAATCGCATACATTATAATCACTGACTAGGACTAAGTTGCTTTTTTTCCTCATTATTTCATGTATAGACGACATGCTCTTTTTTATTTCAGTTTAAATCTCTGTAAATTAGCCGATCGCTTTTGCGCGCCCTTGCAATATTCTAGAAGACTGTTTCCAGCGTTTTGAAATAAACTATAATATAGATCAAGCATGACCAATAGAAATGTCCTGGGCGGCACGCGACCGGTCATGTAATTTGTGAGGCCCGCGATAAGACAAAAACTACAGCAAATTATAATATACATGTAATCAAATTTGCTTTAAAAGCTTATTATTACAATCAAGTATTTGAATTTAAATATATTTATGGCTTTCAAGCATTTAAGACTCAGGGTAAAAGGATACCAGAAGGAGGTGGCCAGGACCTAAGTTGAAGGTACCCACCCGGCAATTGTCTGGTGTGGCTGAGGACAAACCCTGGAAAAAACCTCAGTCAGGATAGTTGGCCTCTGGGTTCACAATAAAGTATTCTACGAATATATTGGTATTCCAATAGTAAAATGATTTTACAAAGATAGCAATTACATACATCTATTGCCTTGAAAAACTGCAGAGTTTATTTTTTACTCAAGTCCTGTCTAAAATAGTGCGTAATCATCTTATAATGGTCCTCGTAAAGAAAGAAGTTGGCCACGCCTGATACAGGTCTTCCTTGAGAATAGAAAAGTAATTTAAAATCAAACATAGTTTTCTTTCGGTAACATAATTATCGGCATCGAGTTAAGAGAAGTTTGAAGAATTATTAGCTATTGCAAATGCTAATATTGTGCCACGTGTATTCTAATATACAGCTTTATCATAACTAATACTGCTAAATAAGCCACAGAATTCAGTATAGTTTATTTCAATACATGGAATCTGCCCCTGTAGTTATTTTCTAGATTCCATACAAAGTAGTTACGCACCCTTTGTAGATAAATATACGATAAATCTATTTTAACACTATGGCTTTTGCCTGATATTTGCAGTTCCATTAGAATTTTGAGGATTAATCTATCCATTATCTCAGTTATTTAATCCGAGAGATGATAATTCATGTTATAAATGAGTAAAGTATCTACCACTATCTATCAGTTGAGAATCTGTTGTAAAAAATATAAACAATTACTGAAAATGCCTTAGTGAAACATTAATTAGGCATACATCTAGAATTTATATGAACTGTGCTATCCAGTTGATCCTAAAGAGGCTGAAAACAACAAACAATTGTTCCATGTCCCTTTGAATGCATTTAACATATTAAAATATAAATATACTCAAAGTCTTTTAATGCTGTTGCTAGGAACTAAATATTAACAAAGAGAGAGTTTCTGAAACAAAATAGAATCGCCAAATCTAAAACAAAATGGATTGTAAATAGACTGCACATCTTCGTCCGTAACAGTAACGTCTTCTTTCCTTTGGAAATCTGAAGAATTTACAAGTTTGACATAAAGCATAGTACCTGCAGTCAAACACAAAGCATGTAGTCATATTGTAATGTATAATATAACTATTAAATGTTATAAATATGTTAATAAAACCGTTTTGTCTTTTTCGTCCATACTAAACGCGTATGCTATTCCGTGTGTATAAAGCCAGTCGTTCTGGTTGCTAGGATACCGCGCGGCAATGACGTCAACTTTAACAGCGTATATTAATACATTTTATTATATAAGTAAGAAAATACTGTTTCCTTATATGAGAAGTAACCGAGTTCTTTAGAAACAAATTTTCCACCACTAGCACAAATTCCTGCGTGGGTTCTAACCCCATAGAAAGAACTACAGTAATCTGTTTAAGTGCCATAGACGAGCTATTTCATGTGGGTTGCATGGAGTAATATTGGAAGAAAAGAAATAGGAAAGAAAAAAGGATTTAACTTTGTTTCAAGGAGAAAGTTTTGCCCGAGTTCTAGGTAACAAGCAAGAGAAACTTTACAAAAGCGAAATGAAGGAACTTCTTCCTCAGAGGATGTAAGTATCCTTCCAGGTGGAGACACTATTGCTAAACTTGATGCAAATGTATAAATAGTTATGACTTAAGAGTAGGCTCTGGATTTTCAGAATTTTATTATTTTCTATATTACATGAATTAAACTGACAAATATTTACATTAAAATAAAAAAAGTAGTAAATAAATTTAAACTACAAACACATTTTCCTTTATATGTTAACGATTTACTGAACATAGAGCAAAGAACAAACTAAAAAACAATGAAATTCAAATTTCCTATTCGTTCTTGAGATTATTGAAAAAAAAATCAATCTCCAAGAACTAGTCTGTCGCACCTAAAACCCATTAATTTTACTAAACAAACAACGAGGAGTCCGAAATTAACATTCATTCTTTCCTTTGATGTGTCGTTTGCTTCCAGAATATATATATATTTTCAAGATGGGGGCATGTACAATGGTACTAATTTCTCTCACTTTCAATCGAAAAGAACGTCTTTTCCCCGGTGACGGACTAATACTAGTTTCTCAATATTTAGCTAAAGATTACCGCACAAAACAAACACTTGCAGCTGCAGAACTCACAAACCTCCTTTCTTTACTATACATGAATTGCACTGCCATATTTACATTAATTGTTAAGTGATGACGATACGGGGCTTCCCCGTTTTCGGACAGGCGTAAACCATAGTGCTGTTAACGCCCTTACAATTAAGTTTATGTTTTTTAATCCTTAAAGTATAATTTATTACATCACAGCAACAATTAAATATCTTTATAACAACGCATTCATTGTTAAGCTATGTTTAAATGAACAGTTTTACTTTGTTAACGCAGACATTGTACTACGCCATGCAGTTACCAATTTCGCGAACATGGCTACCACCATAAACACTGCAAGACTTCCATACGCCCAACGAATGCATATCCGTGCACGTTTTTTCTATGAAAGTAGGAGTTTCATGTATTTTTCCTTAAATGTTTAAATTTAGCCTCTTTTAGGTTCTTAACTCATTTTAGCCGTTTCTAGGACCTATAGGATTCGCACATTTGATTAATAAATGACTGATCTTAGCAAGGAATAAAATAGGTCAAACCCTAAGAATTCGGGCCCTAGTTTGAATTTCCTGCAATATTGCATTAATTTCATCTGCATGGATGTGTTGTAGCAAGCAAACATGCTACTGATTCACTGTAACCTAAAATTCTTCATTCTTATAATGTTGTTCTGGCTACTAAAGAACACGATGAAGAATAATATAATGGCCTGACAATTAAAATGTGTAAAGCAGCATGAAAAATTAAGCTGTTGAGCTGGCACGATAGGTCTTTGTAAATAGGATGTGTCTATGGATATAGGGGGGCAGGGGGAGAGAAAGAAAGCCCTACAATGAGAAACAGGGACAGAGATTTAAAAAAAACGACGTTAGAAAAAAGGCAGTATGAGCAGGGGTAAAACTATATTTCAGCAAAAAATATCCGGTTCTAAGTAATAAAGTTTCTAACTTATTTAGTCTCCGATTAACAGTGTATACCTATGTAATCGCCAATCAGTACTGCATGTATGTATATATGTGTGTGTGCATAACTAATCAGAATGCCCATTTGAGTTTAGGTGCTGTGCTCATTGAAGAAATATAGAATAAAGTGATAAAACTCACCTAAATAACAGAACTGTATGCTTGATCCGTGGAGACATACTCCCATAAGTCCCATCTCTCTTTGATTTTTGCTTCAAGAAGAGCTACAAAGCCCAAATGAATAATTTTATAGTCTTAACAGGTAGTGCAGTCAGTGGGTGCCCAGGTGGAATGACACTTCTGTTTGTTCATGAGTACTCTATCAAACCTTTGTGAGCTACTGATTCAGAAAGTTGAGAAATATATACTTCGAGTGTAACATCATGGATGACAATATGGAGAAAATCATGGTAGAAAGGAATAATGTTATTAAGAAGTGCACAAAGTCTCAGAAAAGATAATTATATGAAGGATGACGTGATCTGGATGAATTGACATGGAATGATTATGAAAGGACAGTATTGGAAACCGTAGAAAAGAGGAAATCAATCCTTAGGACATTTCTTCCTCAGAGATTGTATGTGAATTGTCAATGTATCCAACTTAAGGCACGGATTTTGTAAAAAGGCGGAAGCTGCTTATAATTCTTGCCCGAAGACGGGTTCCTGGGCAAGTTAACTGATACTGATTTTGCCGTCACCTTGAATCGGATGGAGACGATATAAAAGTCATGAGCGCGGGTCCTACAGTTTGAACCGGAATCGAACCCGGGACTTCTTGATTGGAAGGTGAAACGCGAGACCTCTACTGAGTACACAATGATGATGCAGGCATGTAAATAGCCAAATACTTATCAGTTTATATGAATAAGACGGTCGGCTGTATTATATTATAATAATTAGATAACTTACAGGAACAAAAAGACATGGAGACACAACGATCATAATGTTAATAAGAAAATTTCTAGAGAATCAATACGTTTTCTACTATAACTTTCGAACCGTTGCTATGCTTTCACATTGTACGGATTTTGCTTTATACAAAACCCAATAATGCAGTAACAGAATGCAGACATTTCCCTGGATCACCACCTGGACTTTTACCAATAATTATAACCAGCAGTTTTATTCATACTTAATTAATCTCTCTGGGTCCTCGTGCATTTATGTGCACGTATAGGGGTGGGGTGCGGTTTGAGAGAGATGGAGAACAGAAATGTAATACATGTATGTTCCCTTTCTACAAATGCCATACGTTTTAATACGCATCAATTTCTCTTAGAAAATTCATGACCTGCTGTCAGTGTTACCTCTGTTCTCATCCTAATTCTCGTCCAGTAGTTTTTTTTTTTAAAGCAACGATTCTGCTAAATGACAGTCTTCTGTAAAAATGATCTCTCAATTAAACCTCTCATTAAGAGCTGCTGCTCTTTTTATCATCCTTCATATTAACAGCAGCTTCGAATATAGGTCTGTTGGGGGAACTTTTTTTTTTTACTGCACTATACGTACAGAGAGCTCTCGGTGACCAAAATGCATACATTATAAATAGTTCAAAATGATCTCACCAGTTAAAGCGGACCGTTTTGCCTGAAAATAGCGTTGTCTTTTGTAAAATATTTCAAATTTATTTTCAGTAAAATAAAATGTTGATGAACTTTATTTCGCTTTGGTATTGTAATAATTATCGACTGCAGTGTACCGATTTTACGAATGCAATGCGTTTTATCATATACAAACTTGCATTTCCCAGCTGGGGTTTGAAACCGAATCCTCTGGGAAACTAGTTTG
>JAGDQP010067617.1:0-11126 GCA_022664845.1 Lepisma saccharinum
ACTTTGGTAAAGGATTCAAGACATACTGACTTGCTGAAAATACGATCAAACACAACAGGAAGGAAACAACCAGCAACTTCGTAAACGAAAGAAACTGACGATGTGTGCTGAAGAAAATGTGAACTTGCATTGGGAAATACTGATACATATATTGGAAAAGCGCATAACAAACAAATTCAACCTTTTAACGCAACATACACAAGAACCGAAAAAAGTCTGAGATAACCAAAGAACTTCAAATAATGAACCAACCCCAATTTGATTCGTACAAAAGATGATCACTGATCTTACAATCAAATTCGAACACGATGATTACTGTGACAGAAAAATGAAAGTACATGCCTCTTACCAATAAGATAAAAACAAAGTGCAGGGTAGAAATTAGGGCAATATACCCTCTAGCTTTTGGTTCGAGAGACGCAATTCCTTTTGTAATAAACAAGCACATTGTTGTATCCTTACCTAATTTTAACAATTATAAGAAAACCGTTAAGCAATATTGAAATTGTTACTTGGACAAGAGAGAGGTAACTTTAAATGGTAACTTAAAAAAAAAAAAGAGAGAGAGAGAAAGAGGAAATATCTCAGCTCGCACACACAATTGAACTAATGGATAGAAAGAACAGAAAAAAAAATATTTAAAATTCTTTTAATATATTACAGAATGGTAATACATTACCATTCTGTAATATATCTATATTTTTCTTTCTAAATCTTTACAAAGATTTTTCTGAGTTTTTCCCTAGTCACAGCAGATAATTTCGGAAAGGTACTTTGAATAAAGACTAGACCTCCTGTCTTCCTGAATGACAGTATTTAGCCTTAAGATACAGTAAAGGTTCTAAAAATAATGCTTTTTTATTCGATTGCCAACTAGTGCTAACGGTATTGTATCGCATTAGTGAGTGGTACAAGGTGAACAGCAGAAGTTTGAAACAATCTTTCTCGGAATCTAAATGTGAGTTCAGTGTGTGCTGCTGCAATAGACCTTAACACACAGGTATGTGTAACTGTTTTCCAGTTTGGTTCTGGATCTTTGAAAAAGCGGTCGAACAATATTCACTTATCGGCTGAAAAGCAGCATACAAAAATTAGTTTATGGCATAGGGGGAAAATGATGCTGGTAATTACAGCTAGCGGAGGAACAAGGAAACTCATAAACGAGGCATTAGAGAGGGCCTGATCATCCCAGAAAACCCACACTACCATAACATTGTTGGTGTGGAGACATTATGGAAGATAAAAGACTGGCTATAAAGAAAGTTGTGAACTTACAGGATTCTCATATAGCACGATCGACTGGGTTATAAAAAAGGTTGAGACTAGTCAAATGACAGTATATGCTATTCACAGGACAATAATAAATTATGGTCTGCGCTCTACAATATGGAAAATGTTCCATCTAGTTTTTATTTATTTATTTATTTTATTATTATTATTATTATTATTATATTTCCCTTTCTTTTAGTTTTCATATGCTTCCTGACTTTTCATTATCAATGCTCAAATACAGCATACATGTCAAGACGAAACGTGTAAAGAAGAAATTAAATAAACAACCAAGCAGCATAATAATTTTTAACCATAAAACTCCATAACTCATGTGTTATAGATACAAATATTTACAACATAATATTTTATTTACTCTAACTAGTGCAACAGATTAAAATTAAAAACTTTGATTTAAACAGTCTTATGCAAAATTACTAGCGGGGGAAATGTTCAATTTATATTATAATCTCTCTACTGAAATCCGCCTACAGTTAGTTTATTATATTAAAATATTAACGTTTAACAGTTAAGTATTAACAATTTTAACTGTAACAAGTCAAGTAATTATGCTGGTAATCCTGGTATTATTTATGTTGTTCTACATCTGGAATTCATTCAAAGAAAATACCGTTGCCTATAGTGTGCAACTGTGTTTTCAAAAATGTAAAAATCGCACGACGAAAACTTATGTAGCGGTTTGTTCACTGATGAATACTATGGTTACAGCATTTGTTCACAAGGTGACGTACATGTGCTATATTAAGGTTCGAATTAGCACAATCTTTGCTGTGCCACTAAAAGCACAAAACTGACGATGTTAGTATGAAGTTGCAAACTTTAGGCGACGATGTGTGTGTTTCGATCTAATAAACAAAGGAATCTCTTTAGACTTTCTTTATAAAAAAAAATTATTTCACAATAACAAAAACATAACAATTATTATCTTGTTTGAAGATAGAAAAAGAAGCTTTGTAATACATTTACCATCATAGACACATGAATCAACATTACAAATCAACTGCGCCATCTTTTATTAGATTCTGATGCCAAACTACGTCGACCTGAATGACAAATAAAGGTATTTTTAGTAGGAAAATTTGTACTTTCCTTGAGAATTATTCATTATCGTATACAAACAGAAAATAACAACAGCGTAGACGGATTCGTATAAACGTAACATGAGCGTTTCTCTTTATTAGTTTTTAAATATTGACGCATAAAGTATAGTTTTCGAAGGAGGAGTAAACTGTATAATTTATTCTATTCAAGAAAAAAAAATAACTTCAAATTGTCCGTATGTTGTTTATAAAAAAACAAAGTTAACAAATTCAAACTGCAAACAGATTTCCATGGAAGGTCACACAATTGTGAAAATGCCTCCTCTTCCTTCCTCCTGGCTTCTCAAAATTTGGAGATTTAATGGCCTTCTTGTCGCCAATTTAAGATAATCGCCTTCTACGACACGCAAACGCAACAGTAACTTATTCTCAAGACCCCTGGCAACATTCCGTGAAGTGGAAATTAAGTGGTTTACTTGGCAAACATTATTTCATACACATTTTTTAACAGTTTATTTTTTATTCTTTTAAATCATAGTTCATTAATTTATTTTCAACACTTTATACAACATAATTTCAAACAGCAAAGAAGCAAGAGCTACAAAATACAGCATAAGAAAAAATAAAAAATAGGATCATAAATTAAAAAGAAACTAGATCAATCTGCATTTCGATTAGTGGACCCTTGCCAAGTGTAAAAAAAAACCTGACAATATAACAGAAGAGCTCTAAGGGATTAATGATATGGCAGTGAATTTCAATTCAAAACTTGATCGTTAATGTTATTACAACTAGAGTATTAGAATAGAGAGTTGGTAATATTTTATGAACAAGAAACATGTTGTATAGCACGAAAAAGGAATTCAAAGTAGAAAAATATTACGACTCGACAAGCACTTTTCCAAGGAAAGATATGGACAAAGTAAAACCTGGAACAACTCACAATAGTCGCTAGCGATACTAGTTTATTTTTCAGGCTTTGAAATATGCAGCCAACCAAATGAATGTACGGAATTCTACTCTGAACATTCACTGTGCAAGAAAAAAAAAAGTTTAATCGAAGTATTCCTGTAAACCACTCACTGTGACGAAAGGTTTAAAGTTCTAATAGTTAATAACAATAATTTATTTTGGAGCACACAAAAATCTTCATAGAATGTAAATAAAGACGAAAGCAAGGCAAACATTAACAAATGTAATACAAAGAAACACGCATGGAAAGCCGCGGCCAATGAGTCAACCTGTGTGATTTGAACACCAAATTTTAACCATATGAATATATCTATCAAATTAAGTGGCCATATGCAATTCAATCGCTGTTCCAAGTTAATACCTTTAATAAAATATCAAACTTATTTTTCACTTTCATAATGATATACCGAATTTCCAGTATTATAAGACGCATCTCCTTTCTTGAAAAATGCCTCAAAATTCACCATCAGTCTTAGCACTTCAAGGTCGAGTTTGATAACCCCCACGAATCGGGTCTACAAGTTACAGGCTCTTAGAAACCACAGACACATAATAAAAAATCCACGATTGTCATTAAATGTAACAAATACCGTATTATCTCCCTACCCCCATACCATATGTATTTAGAACATTGATGAGAAGTGCGGGTCTTTCGCTCATATAGGCATACCGTACGAAAGAATTAAGCCTGAAGCTCCCACCCAGCCTTCCTAGTCCAGGATGTAACATCGCGGACGTCGAATTCGGAATGGGTAGGTACGTGAATTCGAACTCCGCGGCTGAGGTTTTCCATGGTTCCTTAGGGATGTGAACGCGAGCACTCCTCATATTCTCGACCTACGCCACAAAGTTTGATAAGGTGGTCCGTCCCACGCTCGAACGCCTTTATCTCCCAAGGTGCGAGAAATACCAAGGATATTCTGATAGTCAATTTGATACGAGGCTGAATGCACCTCAGAGCGCCAGGAATGGGAACACTGCGAAAAACGTCTCCAGTGTCCTGGCCGGGATTCGAACTCGGGCCGCCAGATTCGTAGACAGCCGCGCTACAGCTCGAGGCTGTGACAAAACCTTAAGTAAAGACACAGATGGATACCTTCCCCATCCTCTACGTAACCCATCCCGGCCCTGAGCCGCAGATGCCAAAAGACCATGAATAAATTCAAAAATAATTCAAAGCTTAAGGCTCATTTCAGACGAGGTCACTAGCACAGTTCCTTTGTGGTTTGTTGGTAGCGCTACTCACTCGCATCAGTGGCGCAACCAAGCGTTTAACGTGCGCCTGAAGCCCTGCTATAATCCTATCTTAGATCCTATATTGTCGACCACTTCGCAATTTCACTGATAAAATCTGTGTTGAAATTCCCCCTCTCAACATTCGGTAGTCTTCAGCACAGACTTGCGGCATTGGGCCAGGTTAGTGGTTCAACATTTGGCCGTTAGTAGCTCTAGGGTTGCACCAGGAACATGCTACTAGTATAGTGGTGAGGCTGCAGGCCCATGTAGGACCTAGAATTGAATTCATAGTATTGGGACGAATAGCGCCACTTTTTGTACTATAACAGTTCGCAGTGGTGCTGCAGCGCAAACGTGGCTGTGTGTGAAATCCCCAATTTATTTCTAGTATTCACCAACGGCAGCGGTACTTTAAGAAGCGCTGCTAGAAGCCTCGTCCGAAGGGGCTCTTAATCCTGTGTATTTAATCTTCAAATATTTTTTCTACACAAATATTTAGCTAATTATATGGTGCATCTGACCACTTGCGTCTTATGATACGGGATATCGCTGATATATCAAATATAGTTTGCACAACAACAAAAAATCTATATATTCTCTTTTCTTACAATCTCAAATGTTGCTTATTGAATAGGCTTATTTTATTAATCAAAATAACGAAACCTGATAATCTTGACAAAATAAGTTTTAAGAACTTTATATTGGGAACTTGTTTCCAAAGTATCACATCATCATTTACTCTACTTAACTTCGTCAAAGGTGAAATGTACATATATTAATACAAATATGTGGACAGGATGGAGGAGTATTATTTCACAAGAATCTATGATTTGCTCTCAGTCTCTCCTTCCAAAATACAATTTAACGTAAGTTTTATATTCGTATGTAAAACTCTTGACGAAGTTCATACGACAAAATGAACCGGGCGTAAGCCATAGTGTTGTACAGTACTCATACACATAATTTTACTAAATGAACCATTAAGTGATTTTCAAAGATACTGTGAGGTAACTCTTGTGTTATTCTGTTCAATTGCCATCTTATAACTACTGTGATACTGTCTTAAGACAAGCACCCACAATACAGAAAAGCGCTTCCTGAAACTCCGATACAGAATACAGAAAAGAATTACGCTGGAATAACAGAGTACTTTTCTCATAATACATTATAGTTATCATATTCCGACCAAAATTACCAGAACTTGCATGCAAAGACGTCCCTATAGTCAAAAGAAAGAATAATGTATGCATAACGTGCAGAACATTGGTTTATCCAGTCCCTTTTTTATATATAAAAACAAACAAAAATACATGTGCTCTTAGTGCCCAGTCAAGCATGTCATTTATTTACCAAGGAAGATTAATACAATGTATTACCCAGTCTTGACAACTGTTTTGAACTTTCCAATCCGTATACTTCAAATGGCAAGCGATTCATCTGAGCCACCCTAAAATACATATATAACAAGTTACTTCATAGTTGATAACAGCCTAAAAAAAATACTTTTCCATTGCAGAAAATGTCAGCAATATTTATAAAAGTGAAACTTAAAGACATACAAAAATATATATACTCTTTTTTTACTTTTGCTACCAAAATATATTTATTTAAGGAGTTCTAATCTAAAAAATAAAAATCTAATTAATATTTAAAAATTACGAATTGCACTTCTCTTTAACATATAATTTTGTTGTATAAAAATATTTTAATTAGTTCTACAGTTCAACAACATTCTACGGACAACAGTGCTACCAATACCAGACAATTTATCCCAAGAACCCCAGTGCAGTCGAAAGTAAGTGCCACAGGAAATGCAGAACAGGAAACGCTACAAAGCTGGTATTTTCCTCAAAAGATTTGTACTTTGTGTCTGATATATCTTCACCGTCTCACGATTTATATCCAAAAATCTGGAATATCATGCAAGAAGAAAAAAACAGTGCTGTACAAACAACAGACAAAAAAGAATCATGCCACAAAACTCACACAAAAAGTTATACCGTAAACCAAGCATTGTTTAAGATGAGAATTCTATTGCTCTACAAACGAAAAACAGAAAACGACGCAGCTCATTAGTGTTCAAATACAACTAGCTGCTGACACTCACCCGATAAACTTCTACCATAAAAAACTGAATCTCGGCAAATAATAATAATAATAATAATAAAATGCGAATAAGCATTACAACAATTATTCCAAAGAGCTTCCTACACCGCATTTAGTTAACAAAATCAATTTTTAGAAAATAAATCGTATTTAAAATCGCACTAACAAGGAGAGGTTACGGTCTGGGAATTTTAGTTCGGGAACAGACTTCGTGTGATAGTAGTGTACCCTTCAGGTATTAATATAAGAAAACACTAGACCTCACTATTCAGCCAGTTGCGAGTAAAGATGTGTCAAAGTTTACGGAACAGGTTCGACACATCTCTCATGCCATAAAATGGTCTTGGTTATCATTGGCGTGGGAGGATGAAGCGGTCGAGTGGTCGGCTCACAAGTGAAAGATTGCACGTTCAAGTCGCGTTCGACGCATATTGTTTTTTAATTTTATTTATTTTCTACCAGAATGAGTATTTCATTCATTGTAACAAAAAATGAAGGAAAAATGTAACTGTATAATTGTGTTGAAAAGTTACTAATTTTATGCGGAAAAAAAGTTTTTCGGGTACGCTGTTGAGAATAAAAAGAGCAGTTCCGCCAAGATACTATTCAAATACAATCGATAGCTCATCACCAACAGTCATCTCCGATCTTTTGTGATATGATCCAACATGTCTGGTATGTTTCGAAACTTTGAAATGAAAGGGACGTCTTCATAAATGTCAATGAGGTTTGCTTTCCAACGGATCTTCTCAGAACACCGTGTTTTTATCCAAAATCTTCATTTATTTGGTTCGAGATGTAGTAAAATCTTTTGCTTTCATGCTTCTAAGACAGTTATTATTCTGGATCCTGTATATACATAACTGTTATAGCACTGATTGTACGTACTGTTCTGGTATTCTTTTTTTCTGTTAATTTCCATTAAAACATTTCATATCTTTCTCCATATACAATTTTTCGTGGCACATACCACATGCATATGCATATCTAGAAATAAATATATCAGAAATGATTTTACAAATTAGCCAAGTTTTCTGAAACATTTTGTTTTCCGCACAAAATTATTTACGTTTCAACAGGATCGTCTTTGCAATAACAAAATGTATCAGTTATATTTTCCGTCATTTTTATTCTTTACACTACAACGCATGAAATACTAATATATGTGGTTACCAAGAACAATTTCCAGCCTGTGGAAAAACCATGTGAACCCCCGACCCTCCCTTCCCCAGTCGTGAGGTATAACATTTGGTAACTAAGTAATAATTAAAATTTAAAAAATATATATGTATTGGAGAATATTGGGTCAAGGGAACCTGTGAACAGTTGCGCCCAAGTTACTATGAAGTACACGGAAGAAAGTTGGTGACTCGAAACGGTCGAATATGGCAACAACACTTCATTCGGAACATCAGAAACAGAGCAAAGGCTAGGTGGATCAATGTCCGTTCTCCAATGCTGGATATGGATGGAACACGTTTCAGATATACAAAATGACTCGCAGAGATACAATGCAGATCGACCGTGTGTAACATCGACCACTGATGCCCGATATATCCGCCCGTCTGGGCGAAGAAACAGGTCCACCAAACCAACCCAACTGCGTGCATACATTGTTGCTTCCACCGGAAGATCTGTATCAGTAAGTACGGTTTACAGACGACTACACGAAGATGGGCTGTATGCCACCCGGAGACCAGTGTTGTGTGCACCACTTATCCAACAATAAAGAATGCGTTTACAGCGGGTAACAAGCACATGTGAATTGGAACTCCGAACAGTGGAAGTCAATGTCCTTCACCGGTGAGTCCCAATTTTCTCTGGATAGTTGACGAAGACTGATCTGCCAAGAAGCAGGGACACGTCACCCTTCATCTTACAATATTGAAATGGATAGGTTGACGGTGCAGGTGTACTTGTTTGGTGCAAAGAATCGTATGAGCTCCCGGGTGGAATCATGACAGCTCAGCGGTAAAGAGATGACATCTTAGACCTTACGCACATAAAGTGTTGAGGGTTTAATTTTCAAAACGATAGTGCCCGTCTCCACAAAGGAAGTACAGTCAACCAGAACTTGGAGGAGCACCACTTCCAAAGAGCAAGGTCCCCAAACCTTAATCCTATCAAGCACAACATGTAGAATGCTCTGAGTTGACTATCATGTAGGATGCTCTGAGCTGATGCGTGATTGGCCTTGTTCCCTCTCCACGAAGTCTGCAAGATCTTCAAAGGGCTCTACACAGGCTCAGATACCAACGGAGCTGGTTGACACCCTTATTAACAGCATGCAGCGTCGTTGTGATCCATCGGCACAGCTGGAGCTTTTGTCGGACTATTCACAAGAAGCTTCATGTAACAAAGATAAAAGCAAGATGAGTGCCTCAACTTCTTTCGTCCGTTAAGAAGCATCGTGTGTCCTATTGCTGCAAGCTTTGAGAACTTTCCCAAGAGAATCAGACATAAGTATCGGAATCCATAGTCACCGGGGCTGCATCTATGATTTTTCATTGTCAATATCTTTCAAAATGGAAATTCACTGAGTGGCGTAAAACCAGGCGAAGCACTCTCAGAAAAGTCAAAGTCATTCATATGACAGTTCAGCAACAATATTTGGGAATTACCTGGGAAATCTCTTCGTTAACTTCAAGGAAAGGAACACCATCATGATTGCAGAATATTATAGTTCACTCCTGCCCGAACTGCCTGACGCCAACAACGACAAAAGAAGAATGATAAATCATAACAGTCGCCTCTTTCATGACAACGCTCCGGTCCACACAACTGCTGTTGCGAAGACTAACTCAGGAATTAAAGTACTCCTCTTTCAGCCCAAATCCAGCAGCCACTAAATCTTATCTAAACTGAAGATTTTTGAGAAAAGAGCCATGAGGTGAAGGGCAATAGCTGTATATTTTGCTGCGAAAACCATCTCTGTAGTCTTGGAATGAACGGAATTGTTAATTCGAAGATAAGAAAAATGTATTGAAGTAAATGGGACTAGGCCACCTGTTTTTATTTAGTTAACTTATATCAGTATGGCCGGAAATGTTTAAACCCTATCCCGTACATTTTGGAAATATATACAGTTGATATTAGCAATCAAGAGTCGTTCTGCAACGTACACAAGCCAGATATTAAACTGGTTTATCATCATAAGTGCATGTCATTAATAGGGACAGTGTTTTTAAAAGCTGACTTGTAACGTTGTCTGTAGCTACAGATAGTACTTACTACAAGTACGTAAACAGTGACCTGGTTCGAAATAGATTATTAAAAAGATGCCGGATAGGTCAGATGTAACCGACGGATACGAGCGCCACTTGCTTTTGTTTTAAGACTCAGCATGTAGTCTGAATCGAGCATTAGGGTTTATTAACCTAAGGCCAGATAGACAGGTCACGAAAACATTACATATAGCGGGGAATATAACCCTAGGAACGTTTCATTGCAACAATGATCGATGTTTTAGACTGAATAGTAAAGAATAAATGCTTAATCTCTTAGATTCACTCATTACAAGGAATGCCTTCAATGGAGATTCCGACAGACGATATCTTTAGTCAATTCAAGCGTGAAAAGAGATATTCGAGACACTACTGCGATAGATTAAAACATTTATAAGCTTCAATTGATTTATGCGTCACAAAATATTATCTATAAGCGGAGATACATGAATGCCTTCACAATATGCAACCTGGTGAACCCAAACCCGTTACGGGACAGTATACTCTAAAGGGGCTCTATTGTAGATAAATCAATAGCTTCGGCGGTTGCCCTAGCAGTAAGTCATAAAAGCAAACAATACCATAATTATTAACAACTCGGGGAATAGATCATAAAGAACGCATAAGAAAAATACGAGGAACAAAAATATTATTATTATTATTAGATTAACGGATATGCAAGGCTACATGAATACAATCTTATATACAACATTACATACTATTTAGGTAAGAACTACTGCTTCTAAGCAACTTAAAAACTTTATTTTTATATGGGCCAGTTTAGTAACTTTGGACTTCGGCCCGTCACGATTTGCCTTTAGCTGTTAAGTGTTAAAATCCACACCCATGCCCCAGCCGGGACTCGAACCCGGGACCGTTGAGTCGATAGCCTACCGCCGCAGACCGCTCGACCACCCGGCCGGCTCTAAGCAACTTCTTAACGATTTAGCAAACTCGGCCATTCATATAGCTTTTGAGAGATTTTATAATGTATGAAGAATTAAAAACCACATTTATGTTTTGCTTCTCCCTTTTTTAGAATTATCTCAAAAATTAAAAGAGAAATGAATAAAACTTCATCGAACTAGGATTACTGCGGTCCGCCCGACAAATAATTTACAACTTCTCGGAAAGACGCACTGCCTCCAACGAAAATAATAAAAAAAAAGAAATTAAAACCTTCTCTTAAAGATTAACTTAGAAATTTAACATGAGTGAACGAGATTCCACAGCCAACTTGTAAAAAGTTGGAAGGGAG
>JAGDQP010067618.1:0-11126 GCA_022664845.1 Lepisma saccharinum
GAAGACTGTATTTGCCTATAGTAGGTCTATATTTTTCTTCCCTCCCTACCTTTGCATTGAAATCACCCAACACAATTTTCGAATTATACTTCTAGGAGCAATGAAAAATAATACAAATATTCCTACTTATTCGGAATATCATATATCTAATGTTCAGACAAGAAGATTAAAAACTGCAACTAAATTTCTTATAAAAAATAATAAACCTTTACACCTTTTTACTGCCTCTATAGCGAGGGAATCAAGTTGCATGAAAAAGGCTTTAAAAAACATAAAACATCTGGACTTACCAAACACACCAATATAAAGACCACATTTACTCTATATTAGTCCGGTCGCTAACAGCTAAATTTCTAATGAACTATGAACTTTGTGATTCAAAGGTGCCGTCTGGTACATAGGTCCCTTGGACCCTCCTGAACATTTTGAGAAATGGAGACTTCCGCTCCAGACCTGCAGGGGGTCCTTAAATTGCTACTTAGTTATTTAATTTTTCTTATTTTCTCTATTATATATTGCTGTTATTTCATAAATTATGCTTCAATTCACTCAACAGGCATAGAAAAAGTGTGCTGAGACAGCTACTTAAATCTTGGGGGTCTAGGGGCGTAACCAGGGCTTTCTTATTGGGGTTAGGGAGTAAGTAGTAAAGGTGCGAGCCAGAAGGTGATTATATTTTCACCATTCAATTTGTCCTTACATTCTTATTGGATTGGATTTTCCTTACAAATTGGAATGAAGTTTACTAACATAACTCCCCCCACGCAGTTATGTTTATGGAGGCTTAGGGAAAGAATCCTTAAGTAAAAAATCTTACCTATTCGCGCAGAATTTTTCCGTTGAATGCATGCAATGTAGTATTTTCCGCATTTGAATACTTTCATTTTGCGTTTAAATTTTGATAGCAATAACTTATTTTTTCATTCAATTGTGTTTTTAATTGCAGGTTTATGATTTCGCCTCCAAGAGTTCAAGGATTAGATGGATTTTCTTGACTCTACTATGGCTTTTCCACCAATTACTTTACTTAGTGTTTGAAGAGCATAGATGGCAGAACTGTTTCCTATCCGGCGCCTAGAAGATTGTGACTTCACACCATGTGATTAACCTGAATTTGGGGCTCAGTGTTTGTCCGCACAAGCGTTGCCAGTGTTGTGGTGTAATAAGAGTGTGAATAAAGTCGTTCTATTGTATGAAAAATGTACGATATCAGTGAATACTGAAGCGTGAAAAAAAAGAAATGCTGTTTGTGAATGCTATAAACTAAATTCGGTGTGATAAGTTCCGTTTAGTTCATTGTTCATAAAAATTCATTTCAAGGAATATAACATGTTTAAAGTAGCTACATCTGTGTTTTAGCCTTACTTTCGTTTACGGGAAGCCTAGCTTCTTGTGTTTTGCCTTAGTGCTGGGCTGTTTTATTTGGATATTTAAACGTTGGACTAAATTGTCATCCCCGCCTTTGTCTGTCCAGCAATGGGAAAATCATTTCGCGTTGTGGACCCGGAAAAATAAAAAACTCACAAGTCACAAAATGTAATCAATTGGGATTTGTGCATCTTTTGTCAAGAAACTAACTCGTCTAAACTTAAAAATCCAACAAGAAACAAAAATACAGCATCCAAGGATGGGTATGTGGTAATTTCTAAACAATTACAGGCTTTTCATGAACTGGGCGAACTACCTTTAAATATCGACATTCAACTTTTCGATGATGGTTCTGGATTAGAAAACACACTTCGGAAAAATAATACGTCGTGGCACAAGAGTTGCTATATAAAATTTAATAACACTTAGTTGGAACGCGCCAGAAAAAGGAAGGAGGATACAGTTGTTTCAAGTCCAGCTTCCTCAATTAAGACGAGACGCCTGAGCCAACCAGAAAAAGATAAAGTTTGTCTGTTTTGCGACGGCTCTGCAACTAGGCAATACCCATTAAACGTAGCCCTAACAGATCAAATAGATGAAAGAGTTCGTGCTGGTGCAAATTTATTACGAGACACAAACGTTCTTTGTAAAATTGCAGTGCAGATCATGGCTACCTTAGATGCTATGTATCACTCAATATGTAACAAGATTCTACAACAGTGTTAGGAAAGCTGAGAGAGATTTGGATGGTGGAAAAAATAAATCGATGACGGCAGAACAGTTGGAGGGCATAGCTTTAGCCGATTTAATATCGTTTATGAGAGAGGAACAAGAGAACTCAGAGATCACTGTAGTGTTCTAAATGTCAGACATTTGCAAATTGTATGAGAAGCGCCTTAAAGATTTCGGTTTCGATGCAAGAGTCCATTCCACACGCCTTAGATACCGTATTTTAGATATGGCCTGATCTTGAATGTTGGGGGAAAAGGGAAAGGAGTGGCTCTTGGTTTTCAAGAAAGATATTGGAGCTCCGGTAGAATCAAGTTGCCGCAATTTCGATTTGGAAGGGTTGGAGATGATGAGAACAGCAGAGACAGTACGCCGGGACATATTTAATCATGAAATGGATTGCTCTTCTAGATCGCTATTAGAAGGTAATCACAAAGAAAGCATGTTTGAATCGCTGTACGCAGTAGTGACTATGATTGTTGAAGGCCCTGGAGTTGCAGCTGAAAATAGGGATTCGTCAAACAGAAATCAGGCAATACTCACTATTGCTCAGCTATAATGCAGTGAAAAGGGTGCGACCGAAGAAAACAGGAGAGTTTACTGCAAATACCAAGAAAAACATAGATGTTCCAGTTGCCATCTACCTTTCTGCAAAGATTCATGCAGAAACAAGGAAGAAAGAATTAGTTGATATGCTATACATCCTCGGCTTAGATATATCGTACGAGCATCTCCGAAGTACCTCGACTGACATCGAAAATGAATTGTGGTCTTTGTACTCCTACGAACAAGTAGTATGTTATCCTAATCTAAGAAAGTCATTGTTCACTACTGTTTGTATTGATAACATAGATCATAATACAAGCTCCAACACTGCTGAGACTTGCTTGCATGGAGCAGCACTTTTCATCATGCAACACCCAAATTCGAACAACCCAGGTGATGCCAGACAAATTGTATTGCCACGTGCTTATGTCAAAACCACGAAAGTAGCACGTCTTCCAGCAACATTTGAAACCGTTCCAGCTTTCTTTCTGTCTCTTCATGACATCAACCATTTACCAGCAGGGGAATGCTTATCCCTACCCCTAGAGGAACCATCTCCTAGCAATCCAGAGTTTTTGTGGCTGAAGCAATCTTTAAATCACGAAAGTAGAATGAACTGGGCAGCGTTTCATGCGTCATTTAATCGCCTCAAAGCAGCACCTCAAACTATTATTTCTATTTTGCCGTTATGTCAATTTTGCCTATCTTTCAAGAAAGCTCTAATTCTCCTGCTTTGATCCATCACGCAATGAATGTAGCACGACAGAATATCACATTCCGTAATTCCAATCAGACTCCAGTGCTTGTCGGTGATCAGCCGATTTATGCTATAATTAAACAGATTCAACTTTCCCTTCCCCAATCACATAGGGACACAAGTTTGTAATCATGATGGGAGGGCTACATATTGATAAAGCCTTTATGCACATGATTGAACATTTGCCTGAGGGAAGCGGTTGGTCGGAAACGGTTGTCAATGCTGAAATCACAACCCTGAGAAAGTCTGAAGCTGCACTGAAAGTATCGCACAAGAAGAAAGCAAGACACCTCCACGAAGACACGGCTGCGACTTTGTATGCTCCACAGATAAAGGCCTTTCAGGAGTATGGAGACTTAAATGACATTAAAAGTACTACAATGGATGAATGGAGACAACAAATGTGCCGAGAACAACCAATGCTCAACTTTTTTGACATAGTGCTCAGGTTTGAACTTCACATTTTGTCATTGTGCGTTCCTTCAGAGAAGCAGCCCTCTAGCTTTATATACAGTCGTTGATAAGCCTTGCACCACGGTCTTTTACCCTCGACCATGTAAATTGTGCAGGATGGATCAGCGTTCACATCAGAGATATACTTTTACTGGAGAAGAGGAATCCAGACGTCGCGGCTGCATTTCGGGAAGGTGCATTCGTGGCACGGAAGACCCAAAAAACATTTTCGGCCTTCGCTCTGGACCATGCTCACGAACAGCTGAATGCTATCCTCAAAGCAAATGGAGGTATAATTGGCATTACTGAAAATCCAGACACGCTACGCCGTTTCCTAGTGGCTGACCCAGAGTTAATTCGCATGCTCAGATTCTATGATTAAAGTCTTTGGCAAGAAAAGCCAGAGTATAGACACCATGAACAAACTGCAGCATACAGAGCAAAGTTTACCGTACACGTAGACGCTCTCATTTGTGCATTTGAACATTCAGTAAACCCATTTTTTGTGGCATCAGAAGATCTTTTTAGAATCAATGATCGGGTAGTCATGAGAGAAAATGTGGGGAATGTTGTATTAGGTATTGAAAAACAAGGCCGAGAACAATTTAAGAATTTTACTGACGAGCGCCTAGTCACCGCCTCAAAGAAGATCATGGGTCCAATAAAATACAATAAATTATCTATTTTTGGGAAGGGTAATGATAAAACTGAAAGTAAGACTACAGCGTTTAAGATGTCGCTGAAAAATGACTGCGCGTTATGTAGCCGTCTCTACATTGCAAGCCAGAAAAGAGAGGGAAACTTGGATGACTTTTTTCGGCATGAAAATCATCACCGTCCAGCTCTTTGTACCTACGGACAACCAAGAACATGCAACAAGTCTGATCTTCTGAATCTCTTGAAAGAATATGCATCTCCAGAACTCCCTTCGTCTGAATCTGGTGTAGATGTTAACATTTGTTATGACCATGATAAAGCCTGGTGATACAAAAACTTTTGAGGAGTATGCCGATGAAAAGTTCCTTCCATACTTACGAAAACAGAGGGAGTCTGTGAAGAGACTAGACGTTGTTAGGACACTTACCAAGATGACAGCTTTAAAAAGGGAACCCGTGAGAAACGAGAAACCGGCCAGCGAGTTCGAGCAACATTGAACGCACCACTACCTAAGAGAAATTGCTGGGAGCAATATGTGAGATTGGATGACAATAAGATAGAACCATTTGAACTTCTAGGAGGAAAAATAATGACAATCGGTTGTCAAGAGAAAGAAAGTTGCTCCACTCTCGGCACAAAAGTAATCTGCTTTCGAAACCGTCGAGACACCTTCCCTATGAGTCCCTAAAACCACGAAGAAGCAGATACCAGGATGTTTTTGGACGCGGTCGATACCTCTACACGTGGTCTGAAGAAGGTTCTCATTCGTGCAACGGACACAGATGTTGTCGCCATAGGTATTTCATTATTTTGGGAACTACATCTTGAAGAACTCTGGGTTTATTTTGGAACAGGAAAGCATCTTAGGTATCTCCCACTCCACGAGATGGCAGCATCAATGGATTAGGAGAAGAGTCGAGCACATACTGCATTCCGTGTCACCCTTAGATGCAACATGATGCGATGCGGTACCCTCCTGCAGTGGGCGAGGAAAAATTAATGGTTGGGATGCATTGACTGCTTTCCCTGGAGCTACTGAAAGCTTTCTGAGTCTTAGGTGTGGAAACCTTGAAGCTAGCATGGAGGGAAAAGAGAAGTTTGTAACAATGCTATATGACAAGTCATCAGGGACAGCATCTATCAATGACACAAGAAAATATTTATTTACGAAGAAAGGAAAAACAATGGAACAAATACCACCCTTAGATGCCTTGGTTCTCCACACCAAGAGAGCATGTTTGGAGACCCAAATATGGGCAGAGTCCCTCGTTCCTCTACAGGACATTCCAAGTCCTTCAGATTGGGGTTGGGAAAAGTCACCCAACGGCTAGAATCCAGTTTGGACCATACTACCTTTAATTTTGGAGTCCACCCAGCACATGGCACGCGCATGCAAGAAGGGCTGTCTAGGGCATTGTAAATGTAAAAAACAAAATCTTGTGTGTACTGAACTCTGTGTTTGCAATGGTGATTGTGTTTAATTGCCATGAAGAAAAACTGTGAAGTGTGTTTTGTGTACAGAAATGTAGATTATTGAAGTGTTTCTGCAGTGAGATAACGGTGGTATATTAGTATAATATAAATAGTACAAGAAGCTAAAGAAATAAAATATTTTTTTCAGTTTACAATATATATTTTATTGTGCCAATGATCGCTTTTCTACGGAGAAATCATGCGCGAATAGGGTAAGATTATTTACTTAAGGATTCTTTCCATAAGCCTCCATAAACATACCTGCGGCTGTTGGGTTGGTGGTGGTGGTACTCAACCCTATTCCAATTTGTAAGGAAAATCCAATCCAATAAGAATGTAAGGAAAAATTGATTGGTGAAAATATAATTACCTCCAGGCTCACACCTTTACTACTTATTCCCTCCCTCCGTGAGAAAGCACTGGTTACGCCCCTAGACCCGCAAGATTTAAGTAGCTGTCTCAGCACACTTTATCTATGCCTGTTGAGTGAATTGAAGCATAATTTATGAAATTACAACAATATATAATCGAGAAAATAAGAAAAATTAAATAACTAAGTAGCAATTTAAGGACGGCCCTATTCCCCCTTCCCCTCCCCCTGCAGGTCTGGAGCGGATGTCTCCATTTCTCAAAATGTTCAGGAGGGTCCAAGGGACCTATGTACCAAACGGCATCTTTTAATCACAAAGTGCATAGTGCTTAACCTTATCCACCGGACTAGTATATAGACCAAAGAAAGAACTCATTTTTAAAATCCAATGTCCTTTAAAAACTATCCCTGACTTATACTTCCTTAAATTCTCTCAGATAGAAGAATACAAAAAAAAGTTGATTTTTTATTTTATCTATTCAGACGATAGTAAAGATATTCAAGCAGCAGGCTGCGCGATTTGGGACCCTCAAAACAATACTTCCAGAAATATAGACTTGATCCTTATTTTAATAACTACTATCTTGAGTATTACGGATTATTTAAGGCGTTAGGGTACTGTATTCTCCTAAAGGCAAACAAATGATTTTGACAGACACACAAAGTTCTCTAAAATGTCTCCAAAGAACGTACAAACAAATGTTTTAAACGCATCCAATTATTAGCGATATCCTGGAACTATACCGTATAAATCTGAAATTAGGTAAAATTATTCATTTTAGTTATTTAGGATCCCATGTGAAATTACAGTGCTATGGCAATCAATTATTTTCTCCTATTGCCGTCAATAAACTTGCAAGAGAAATACTACATTACCAACTATAACGAGTGCAAGAAGATATTGGCAAGATACATTAACCCCAATATTAAAGCTGATTAATAACGACTGAAAAACCAGACCCATTAACGAACTCTACACCACTAATTCTCCCATCAGATATTTTTGTAATGAAGGAGCATCAAAACCTTGGCTTCACAACTTCAATATACCCAGAAAAAAATACTTAAAGTTGAACTAACATCAAAGATTCCGACGATATGAAATCACGTTATATATGTGTTGGCAACTGCCTTTAGATCAGAATTCTCTCATTTCTATTAATTGGCGGTAAGTTTTACTGCCGGCAGGTAGGGTTAGGTAGTACGAAAGAATTGGCCACCAAAATAACCATTCATTACACACCAGAAACATTTGTTAGGCCTGCTTTTCATACACACGCGTGCTACGTGCTTTTACGACCAGATGTGTAATTTGAATTATGTGATTTTCAAACATCAGCGGAGAATACATGTCAATAAGAGGTAAGACATAAATGAAGAAATATTTAACTTGTTTTTTCTAACCTATTTGTAACTGTTTATAAATATAAAAAATAGTGTGACCTCACTTTTCTAACCTAACTAAACTAACCTAGCTAACAACCTAACCTACCTAATGTAACCTAACCTTCCTCATCTAACCTAGCCTGAACTAACCTAACTTATCCTAATCTAACCTGAACTAACCTAACCTATCCTAACTTACCTAACTTAACCTGAACTAATCACACCTAACCTAAACTTACTTAACCTAACCACACCTCACCTCATTTAACCTAAGCACACGTAACCAAACTAAACCATATGTCAGTCAAATGTGTAGAATTTCAAAATGCGTAAGTTTAAAAAACAATCTAACCTGACTTTTCTAACCTACCGTAGCCCTATGTCATTGATGTGTCTAGAATTTCAAAATGCGTAAATACTACGGCGTAAGAGAGATCGTTTGCGAAGATTCCAAGTGGAAAAAGCATTGGTAAGTAATGCGTATCTAGAGTGATTTTCATGGTATGGGTGTTGGAGTGCAGATAGTGAAGAAATGCCGGTAAAACGCGTTTCTCATCATAGCGTCGTTTCTTGTAGCTTTCTCTAACTTTCTCTAACAAAAATAACTTTCAAATATTTAAACCATATTCCTACACAGTACTTATCAACATGCACGGCAGTGCATGAGTCAAGTTCTTCACGTCAGAAAACGTCAGCACTGCCAGAAGCATGTTATACAGGAACAAGAGTTTATGGCAAAATCGACGATTTGGGGGCCCCGTAAAAAAAAAGATGTTAAAGATAGGAATATGAGCTTTTGCCGTTAAGGAGATATGGTAAATGTGTGCTGATGTGCAAAATTTCATATTCGTATCTCAAACTATGTTCTAGTTGTGGACCCCTGAAATTGCACATTTTAGGCTAACTGACTCACTGACTGACTGACTCATCATATTGTTTAGAGTGTTTGGAGTAAGCTAGAAACATGAAATTTGGTATGAAGGTAGAGGATGATAAGTAGATAAAGGAAAAAATCCGACATTTTGAAAAAGTCGCCATCTTGGATTCAAAATAGCCGCTAAACCTAAAATTTCAAAGAATACACAGCCTAAACGACTAAAATCAGAACAGTGAAATTTGGTATGAAACTACATCATTGATAGCAAATTAAGAAAACTTTTTAAAATTTTGAAAAAGTCGCTATCTTGGATTCAAAATGGCCGCCAACACTAAAATTTTAAAGAATACACAGCCTAAACGGCTGCCGCTAGAATAACGAAATTTAGTTTGACAGTACAACATTATTAGTAGATTATGAACATATTACAAAATATCTCTAAAGACGCCATCTTGGATCCAAAATGGCGGACGTCATAAATCCATTTTACACACTGCTTGAGCCAGAGATACGAAATTTGACATAATGATGTATTATCAAGACTAGTTTAGGAAAACATAACAACGTTTTAAAAAATTCACCATCTTTGATTCAAAATGGCAGCTGAAATACCATTTTTCACATCGTTCGAGATAGAGAAATGAAATTTGGTATGACAGTGTATCATCACGAGTATGTCACGAAAATATAAGAAAACGTTAAAAATGTGTCCATCTTTTATCCAAAATGCCCGCCTAAGCCCCACTTTATAACGACTGAAGCTAGAGAAACGAAATTTGATATGAAGGTGTACCATTACGAGTAGGTTAGAATAAATTCGGCTCGTTTCCCCTAGTAGAGTGCAGTTCCCAGCGGGAGCCTGATTACGATAAAGGGGTGCGCCCCAGCGAGGCCATCTTGGAATTCTGGGGACAGCGCCCCAATGAGGCGAATCGAGCATATAAATTACACAAGTGTAAAAAGTTGCGAAATACGAACAAAAGCACCAGAGGTGCAAAATGTCCAGTCAACTCCTTCAACCTTAAAACGTGGTGAAATGGAATATGGATGAGCCTAGCTCCTAGCGCCAACTTCCAATACTCCTGCGTGTCCCACCAAGTTTTACTCGTCACAAACGTTAGCACTGCCAGGAACATGTTATAGAGGCAGAATGTGGAAGTTTCCACCATTCGGACGCAGTGCTCTGGAGTATGAGGGAATATCTGCATCATGTGGTGCAGTGCCCTGCAGATTCTGGTTGTGATAAAAGGGTGCAGTTCCTCCAAACTCCTCAAGTTCGATGCGCGACCTGCCGTGGGATTCTTGGCGCAGCGACGCGAGCGAATCGAGGGGAGTATCAACACGCACGGCAGTGCATGCAGCCGAGTTCCGCCTGTCACAAAACGTCAGCATGCTATACAGGAACAAGAGTTTATTGCGAAATCAACGATTTTGAGGTTCTGTAAGAAACAAGATGTTAAAAATTGGAATATGAAATTTCTAATTATGACGGTATGTCATCACTAGTAGATTACAAAATATCTGCAAAGACATCATTTTGAATCCAAAATGGCTGACTTCATAATCCATTTTCCAGACCGTTTGAACTAGAAATACGAAATTTGGCATAAAGGTGTATTAACAAGAGTAGTTTAGGGAATAATTTACATTTTTGAAAAAGTTGTTAACTTGGATCAAAATGGCCACACAAAAACATTTTCCACACCATTCGAGCTATAGAAACGAAATTTGGTATGAAGGTGTACCATCACAAGTAGGTAACGGCAATGTAAGAAAAACCTTTAAAAAATCGCTCTCTTTAATTCGACATAGCCGCCCAAATACCATTTTCCAAACCACTGAAGCTAGAGAAACGAAATTTGGTATGAAGGTGTACCATCACGAAAATGTTTCAATAAATCGATCAAACCACCGCTATGAGGGTGCAGCCCCCGAGGGGATATGGAAAAGTTCTGCACAGCATGGGGCGCTGCGCCCTGAAAGTCTAATTACAATAAAGGGGCGTAGCCCTAAAAATTTGAAGTTGGGGCGCACATGGAATTCTGGGGAACACCCAGCGAGACGAACCCAGTATATATACGTATATATATACGTATAAAAAGCTGTGAAATCCGAACAAAACACCAGATGATGTTCGAGCCTTAGGGTTGGTGGTGGTTGATTTTAGGGCCGCCAGCAGGAAGCAAATTTGCTATAATGGTGTATCATCACAAGTAGGTTACAATAAACATGGGAAAGCTTCCCTATGTTTCACTAAATATGGCATTCCCACGTTTGGTGGGTATGGGAAAAAATCTGCAACCTGGAAGCACAGTGTCCTGGAGAGTGGTTACGAAAAAAGGGGCGTAAGTACCCAAAAACTCGAAGTTGGGAGCGCAGCCAGCTACGGGGGGCGAGGACCTAAACGAGGCCGAGCGAGCGAGTATATATATTATACATGTACAAAAAGCTGTGAAATCCGATCAAAAACACCAGAGGTGCAAAAAGTGGAGCCAAGTTCTTTAGCCCTA
>JAGDQP010067620.1:0-11125 GCA_022664845.1 Lepisma saccharinum
ACAGCACACAATCTTTCAAATGGTTCCGTATGTCAGTCCGCATACTCTCCCAAAAGAAGTTTTCCAATATTGAAGAAAATGTCTTCAAGTACCCGAAATGTCCTCGCTCCTCGTGGTAACACCTCATGATGCTCTTCCATAAAACGTTCGGTACCATAATCCGCCATCGGTTGGGGACGTGGAAGTCCCTTTTCAGCAGTACCTCATTATCTAATGTATAAAACTGCCCTATCGACTTCTTTCCGACATCCATATGCGTGATTCTTTTATCTCCCTCCAAGGCGTCGATGTATTTGTTCAACGATGGGTCCTCCCTCTGTCCTTTCCTGAGTTCCTCCACGGTAAGCGTCCCTAGCATGCCAGGGATCAACCTTAAGTTGTGGACCTCGAACACTCTCCTCTCTCCATACCTCTCAGCTCGTGAGATTGCGTCGGCCGCGATGTTCGCTACTCCAGGAATATATGTAACCGTTATCTCAAGCTCCTGCAACTCCAGTGTCCAACGATAGAGCCGATTATTCCAAAACCGAACTCCCTTTATGTGCACAAGTGCCTGATGATCGGTGAGGACCTCCACCCGAAGGCCGATAAGCAGATTCCGCCATCGTCTTACTGCATGAATCAAGGACAGGTACTCAATTTCTGTGACTGAATACCGTGCTTCGCACGGTCTCAACCGTTTACTGGTGAACCCCACTATACGTCTCTCACCCTCTTTCATCTGATACAGGATGGCCGTAGTGCTTGTGGTAGCCGCATCAATGATTATGAAAAAGTCGTTTCCTAGATCCGGATGGACTAGCATTATGTTCCGTATCATTTCCTCCTTTAGTCTCATTAAGCAATCCTCATGCTTTCCCAATGCCATTTCTTAGGTTGTCGGAGGAGTTGATAGAGAGCTTGTGCCTTCAGAGCGAAGTTATGAATGAACCGAGCACACCAGTTGAACAGGCCCAACAACCTTTGCAAACTCTTCAGATTACTTGGAGGAGCGATCTCCCTAATCACCTCTACGTATGCTGTATCCCCTCGGGTGTTACAACGAAACCCAGAAATTTCACTATTGAGGAGAGAAATCGACACTTTTTTCAAATTCAGTCACACCTTTTTTCTCTAGACGGTCCAAAACTTGATCTAATAACTTACTGTGATCCTGGGTGTCTCGTTCTGGGATGAATACGTCATCGACATATACTACAATTATACTTAGAAGATCTTCTCCTAAGGTCTGCTGGAGTGCTGCCATCAATATTGCCGCACTGTTTTTATAACCAAATGGGACTACTTGGAAGGAGTACATTTGTCCTTCGAATGAGAAAGAAACCAAGTCGTGACATCGTGGATCTAATGGCAACTGGAAGTACGAACTAACGAGGACTAGTGTGGTACTTTTAGTCGTTCCAGACAACTTGACGAAAAGATCTTCTAGGCGCTTGACGAAAAGACTTTTAAATTGATAAGGCGAGTATGGACATTTAGGGCAGTAAGGTCCAAACATATTCGAATATCACCCGGTTCTTCCTTCCTTACAACCACGAGAGGGTGGTGATGTCTCGATATGTTGGGCCGGATTACTCCTAATTGCAACCATTTCTTTATTTGCCTGCGGACCTTATCCCGGTGACATAGGGGTATCGGGTAGGGCTTTTTAACAATCGCCTCTTTCGTGTCTACTTGAATATTGTATTGGAATTCTTCCACTCTCCCGGGTAGTTCGTAAACACTTTCCGATGTTTAACAAGCACTTCACGCAGGGCCTTCTTTTCCTCGGATGATGCTTCTGTACCTTGGACGACAGCTTCTATCTCCTCCACAGTGGCGTTTTCTTTTCAAAAGTGTCCACCCCAACAGGTTTCGTATCCTCCTCACTCGGTTGACACTTCCCGCACTGCACCTCATTCAATTCGTAGGCACATATATCGTCAATGAAGCTAGCGTCTGTCACCTGTGGGTTTGTCACTCTACTTCCATCCTCCACGTTCCGTTGGCTCCTACGTATCTCCTCGTACATAAGGGCGTGTTCCAATAGCTCCGTTTCCCATGTCTTTAATTTGTCCACTACCAAATTAATATCACACTTGCACTCTCCTTCTGGAGGCCAGTTAAGATGTCTGGTTCGCCTTTCGATGTCCTCACATTCACACCAGGTCTCATCCTTTTCCTCGGCCTCATCTAATACCATTTGTTGCACATTATATTTCTCGCCCTGCTTCTGACTAGATTCATCATGATTGACATTGGATTCTCCTTCCTTTCTCTGCCAAGCAATGTCATGTTCCCACATGGGCAGGACGACTGGGAGGCCTTTGAAAGTAAAGGTGACCTTTCCCAACGCGAAATCCATTATGCATTTATACTTTGTAAGGAAATCTCTTCCAATAATAATATTCTGCTTTAGTCCCTTGACAACAAGGAAATGGTGATAGATACTAACTCCGTCAATTACCAACTGCGAGATCACCTCCCCTTTCACTCCGATCTTTCTGGTCCCGGAAAAGTCAATTAAGACGATATCTTTCCATGGTTTCACTTGGGGTCGCGTAACCACGCAACTGATTTGCTTCCAAGTTTCTTCGTCGCACAGGGACACTTCCGCACCACTGTCTGCTAGCCCTACAACCGGATAGTTTAACACTTTTAGGAGTACTTTACTACTTTTTGAACTCACCCGGCCATCCTCGTTACACTCGTCGGATGGACATTCGCTGTTATCGCACAAACATATCCAATTTTCGCTGAAAATTTGCACATATTTAACACGGTATTCATTCACACAACACTCTTTCCTATTTACAGTATCGGGATATTTTCTATTTGACTTTGGGTCCTGGCTAACTATCTGCCTCTCACCGGCTTCCTGGACCCTCATGTCAGGGGGGTTTGGAAGTGTTTTGAGAAGCCTCTGGGATCTGGGTAGAAATTCTGATCATCCTCGCTTCTTCGACTTCCCGGGCTACCTTCGCCACCATAATACTCCCGTGCCTGTTCTCCATCTGACCAGCGACGCTTTTCCGGGCTTGAATACCTATGCCTTCCTCGTTGGTTCCCCCGTTTGCCTCTAAAGGAATTCCTTGGTTTTCGGGACCGTCGTTTCTTTTCATACGTTGTTTGTCCTTCTCTTTCTCGGCAAGACTGATAATATCCTGCTGGTTGCTCTTCCTTTTTCCGCCCTTCGTCACCACCAGCTTTCTTGTCCTCGCTCCTCATTTGTACTTCGTTCACAGGTAACGGTTTTTGATGCCAATCTTTTCCAAGATTGACGGGGTAATGTAGATTATATCCAAAAGGTTTCTCATCATTGGTCTCGAATATGGCTTCCAACCTCCTCACAGTTTCCAACATATCGGCCAAGTTCAATATCCTAGAAGACGCAAGGTGTTTCTGGTATGCCAAGGGCAGTAAGGGTACCAAGCTATTGCATACTTGTATTTCGGATACACATGGATCAAGATCCTTGATCGCGTTGTAACGATCCGTTACAAAACTCTCGACGCTGGCATTTACTTTGGGGTTAAAGGGCATTGACCTTAGTCTCGCCAGCCTGGCGCACGTTGTACTATCTGAGTGATAGTAGTCTAAGAATGACTGTCGGAATTCTTGGTAATCCGTGAAGCGATCGGCGTTCGATAAATACCATGAGAGTGCCGGTCCTTTCAATATAAACGCTACAACTTCCAAAAGCTGACTCTCCGATATTCCCACAATGTTCGCTTCTCTCTCGAACTGTTGTAAAAACGATTTTGCTGAGATATCATTCTTCGAGGCCGAGTACGTTGTGAATGACTTCAGCTCGGCTAAACGTAACCGCACGCTCATATTGTGACGTTCCCCAGTACTATACCGGCGTCTATCTTCTCGTAATCTTTCATGTGAATCTCTTCCTCGGCCCTGGCGGTGCCTTCGAGGGTCCACGTGACGTCTCGCTCCACGCTCTAGTTCCTCAGAATCTTCACGTGGTGAACAAGAACTACACGTACTGGTCCCTGAGTATCCGCTTTCCTCCTCGCTCATTTCTCGATCTTTTCTTTCATATGATGAATTTATAGCCTGCTGCGGACATCTCCTTCGGTGGCGACCAGAATAATTCCGTACAAATCGTCTGTCCCTCGTACATAAAATTTCTTGCCTCGGTGGCGTGACGTTTCCTAGGCCTCTGCCACGTCTAACGTCACCTCCTTGGATGGACATCATACTTGTTATTTCGCAGTGACACGTGGTGTCGCTGTCTGCTCGCTCGGGCCGCCGTAGGAGACAACATCCATTATAGTCTCTTCCTCCTAACGGACTTCTTAATTCAATGGGTCCTCCTGTGGTATTTACTAGACCTGCCAAGTTAGCCTGGGTCTGCAAATTACCTTCATGTAGACTCCCAGGTATCCTCAACGATTCTTTGGTTTCCACAGACGTACTCACTGTAGCCTCCAAAGTGGTTAGTCGCCTCTTTAAATCCTGAGTGGTTTCCTCATGCTCACACTTCATTTGTGTAATTTTCTTTTCTACTTCCGAAATATCTTCTCTCGACTCCTTCCTAAGTTCCTCTTTAGCGGTTTGCAGCGTATTGTCGGTAATATGTAAGACATCCTGTTTCGTTTCTTCAATTCTCTGCGTCAATCTGTTCTCCATAGCTTCCTGCTGCTCCTTTATCTGGACTGCCAGTTCGTTACGCGCTTGTTGCTCTTACTGCCATCTGCTTCGACATTCTTCTCCAAGCCTTGCGATTTGTTCACCCACATGCGGCTCGCTATTCTCTACTCTACTCTTAACTTCTTTGATTTCTTCCTTTGGTTCTGTTCTCCCATCTCTTATGCTCTTCTCGATGTCTTCCATTCGTTGGGTACTGTTTTTCACTAGTACAAAGATGTCTTCTAGGGTAACTTTTGGCGCTTGTTGGTTTTTGCCTTCCTGCGTTTGACAGCATTCTTGACACGCCCACAATTCTTCATCGCGTGCTACCCCCTCTTCTATTTCATCCTGTTTCATCCATTGTTCCAGGGTGACGCCGACACACGAAATGTGGAACCATCTGTCACATCCTTTGCACTGGAGCGACTCCGTTGATGCCCTTTCATCGCGGCAACAACTTGTCTCCTCTTCAAAGTTTGTTTGTGGGGCTATTGAGGAAGTTCGCTTTCGACCTCTCTTTCCTTCCATTATTTTGCCGTCCCAATCTGGTACACTTATCGGGTTACTTAATCTCCTACTCTCACGTTTCCTGGGCGTACAAAAGCAGTGTTCTACTTTGGAATCCGTCCTATGCTCGTTTAGCTTAACAAAATCTATGAAAACTTAACAAAATCTATGGAATCTTAACAAACTTCCGGGCTTCACTTCTATGTGACGGATAAGATGAATATGAACCCGCTCGCTTTCCTCTCGAGTCCCTGCTTCGGAAGCCAATATATGACCGTTGGGTTCTCTGACAGGTTATGACGGCCACTGAGAATGTTTAACGGTAATCCTATTCCTGTCCGAAGCCAGGTACAGAATAGACACGGTTTACTGGACTGGGAAAATATCCTATGTCCTGTCAAGCCTCCTTCTGGACCAAATGGGCCGTGACGAGTACGGAGCGAATTGGGTACAGATTAGGACAGTGAGACGTGATGAAAATAAAGTAGTTGTGGAGCAGAAGCTATGTTTGCACCTCGAAAAGCTACGTTCCCAACACCTTCACTGAAAAATAACAATTAGACGACCTGATGACGTCGACAACTGTGAGTGCGAAAATACTTACTTCCTCAAAAGAACGGAAATGCACGACAAAACGTCCCGCAGCGATAATTCGGAAACAAGATACTCGTACACAATTCATGCTGCTGAAAAGGAGTGGATTAGACATGTAAATGCGACTGTTCTAGTTAGAATGACAATATTTAGCAGATTGGAATACATTATTGCCACGTTTGTATAGCGAATTGTAAGACAATGAAGTATGCTCTATCGAATAAGACTGCTATGTTACTTTTATTCTCTTATAAAACTTCATCACATTGAATTGATAAGCGTTTTAGTATAAAAATATATTCGTGAGGTTAATTCACTGAGAAGTTAGTTTGGGAACTATGTTTTACAGTTTCAAATATGGATTCCTCTTTTGTGGAAAAACTTCAAACTTTCATACATACTGGTAACATTAACATATTTTGACAAGCATTCCAATGTTACTCATTATATGGACACATACACATAAGGCTTTGCGTACAAAACATTGAATTCAATACAATCATAAATATCAACTGAAATTAATATGGCAAGGAGTGCTCCAACACACGTGAAACTGACATTTAAAAAAAATTACAAGCGTTAAATAGTCACATGCCATATATAGCACCCAAAATTCTGAACTTCTTTCTTAATTTGCTACAATATAAACTGTAGATTTCTCCAATATACTTAAAAACAACTAAATGACTTGAAATAAACCTAGTGCCCAGAATGAATAGCAAGCTCTAAAGCTCCTTAACTTTCTCGTTTTTTCAACTCAAATGACTCTAAAGAAAGATTTTTTTTTCTTTCAAATAGAGTGGAACCAAATCTCAAATGGCCTCCTTGAACTAGCACAGACCTGAATCACCGGAAGAGTCATGCAAAAGGACAGGTGACGACTTAGAAAGGAATGTCTGACAACCACTGAGACTGGCTAACGCCTTCAACTCCTAAATTCAAACCAATAAGACCTAAAACAACCCGTTCGTCAGCAACGCTACCTAATGGAACAGTACTGGGCTTTGTCTATATATTGTACTTCGAGATATGAAGAATGTACTGCGACGATTAACATTAAAACAGCTTGATATACACTTTACTAGTGTTATTTCGTGTAACGTTTGCCTCTGACATAGGGCAATATAACAAACAGTGTTGTTTAGAATAACCACATTTCTACTAAGAGAACACCTGATACATAGATAATGGAGTCAATCTGGTCAATATAATTATCATTTACATACTACTCGAACACTCACTATTTACATTCTTTGCTGTGGCCTCGTCGAAAACTGAGGCTCTTGAAATATTAACACCTTTTAATGTCAAAATAATGAAATATACGAGATTGATCTTCTATGCACTATATTTTTTTCTTTTTTTTACTTCGCAACCACTGTGTTACAAGAACTACACTCAATGAAGCGTCTCGACATAAAATGGGAATTGGTTACATGGAATACCTCGCTGCGGCTAACAAATTTCTCTCAGACCGAACGTGACCGGGTCTGCATACTACAGCCTGTTATAAATGCCAACACTAATCAAGGACAATGCGCTTCAAACTTGCACAACAGTTCTTCCACGTTTTCGGAAGGTTAATAAGTCATCTATAGTCGAATCTTGCGAACCAAAGGGTCAGACATTTGGTCTTGAAAGCTGTAATGAGAAACTGGATGCTAACAATGAAGGTGGTATACAAGAAAATCAAGCAATGAGGAATGATTGTATGAGGAGAAGAAATGAACGATGTTGCATGTCAGAAGATTCGGCCATTGCATTGAATGATTCGATCTCTACTGTAAGCGGATCTGACTATAAGTCAATAGATTTTCCAGATAATTTATCTCAGTCATCTGAAAGTTCTGCGGACACTGTCAAAGGAAATTTGCTAAAGTAAAGAAAAGTGTTCCTTTCAAGTGCAAGATGGAAAAGATAACCAGCTAACCAAAGTAAATCAGGAAACTTCAGTGAGAAAAGTATATGACAGAATGGAATTGTTAACACTAAAATCAAACTGCCAGGAAGTTGGTATTGAAAGCAAACAACTAAATGAAGTCTGTCCAGAGGAACAGGGAGATGTAAATAAAGAATTGAAATCTGGAAAGAAACTTGTGGATCGAGATGAACTAAATGAAGAAGATTCAACAGCTGCAAAGGAACTTGATACCAAGGACGTTGTTAATAAAGATGACGAAACTACAATTCTTGAGGGAAGAAAACACAATCAACAAGAGGATTATAGCACTTTGCTTGAAGAAATGTATAACATGGCCCAAGTTAATTACAAAAATAGAAGAACTAGAAAAACAAGGGAAATATGCTTTGAAGCGATAGCTTTTATTGAGAAATATAACTTAGACAAAAATGCGTATGAAAATATATATAATTTATTATCGGATACGTTTTCATATTTGTAATGATTGATATTTGATTATGGTTGCGATTGTACTGAAAATATATATAGAGATAAAACAGATGGACCGTTTATCAAGAAATCTTGTTGATTAGATCAAGAAAAAAATTATTATGATGAATATAATTAAAACATTATGTTAATGGATTATACAAAGTTCAAAGTTAATTAATTCAATGAATGCTTCCTAGAAAAATGTTGTAAAAAGTTAAACGTTGCAAATTTATTATTAGGATACGATATTAATTTGATTTTTGAAAAAGAATATTGATTTGATTTTGAAACCTATAAAAAATTATTAATTTTATGTTTTCAATGAATTTAAAGATGTTAATTATGTATGTATAAAGAAAAATAAATCTAATATTTTTTTTTCACGGAGGGGGAAGCTTATGTTATGGCCTATGCATTATTAGGAAACTTAAAGGAGCGTTTTTGGAGTTTCACAAGGTGGACGCTAGATGTCTGTACTTTTGGTACCTGAAAAGCGAAGTGACTAACTTCTGTATTTTAAAATAATTTAGTGTTTTTTGACGGTTGTTAATGACAGATTAATAAAGGATAATAATTAGTGTTTAAAGAATAAACTAAGAACAAAGAAGGATAATAGATTTTATATGGTAAACTTTTAGGTACACCGAAAAGATGTACGGACCAAATATGTAAATGGTTCATGGCGGGAACTTCAAACTAGAGGTGGAATTTATTAGTTAAATGTTTTGTCTTTAACCCTCTGAATAAATACCTTTATTTTGACGCCATAGACGTTTGATTATAGTTAGACGTTTTGGAGCATTTGTTTGTGGTTGCGGTGGCTGCTTTAAGCGCCGTGCAATTGCTTACGAATACCTCTAAACATATAGTTAACGTAGCCCCACTACGGTGCAGCTTTGGGGCATGTTTTTAGATAGTGATTGGTCATTCTAAAACCTCGAAGGTAACCTATCAAACGACCCTGAAGATTAGCCGGAGCAAACTAAGAGAACAGAAAGGTCTCGTGATAGTAAAGATTAAAAAGAAGCCGCACAGCAGCAACACAAGAGACCCCATTACACCATCACCTCTCGTTTTAAGCCCCTTATTTAATCAGCTCTTCCTTGGGCGTAACTTACTTTGCAAGCTCTCCCACTAACTATGCAGCAAATGGATTCAAATCTTCTACGATGCTATAATGAGAACAACGTGTTTCGGCTCGTGGCACATGTGCTTTACCATCGTTATGACCAACCGCCGTCACGATACACTTCTCTGGTATACTCCTTTTCCCTCAGAGCGCTTCGGTTATTCTATTAAGTCTGTCGACATTTTGCACCGTATCGGTTGTTTATTTGCATAAATCGTCAGTGCAACGACACTTTTTGCCACTCTTAATTCGGTGTCTTTATTATGCAAATTACTTTCCGTAACATGGCGATTCATGTCCTACTGATGATCTGATTGATCGAACTAGTCGATCGAGGAAAATGTTCGACTTTGGCTAACTATCGATTCTCTTACTTCCGCTCAGGCGGCTGACGTCACTCACAAGCGAGCAATCGCGTACGAGTAAAACTACCGAAATAAGATATTCATTTTCTGTTTGCATACGTTCGGTGTACAAATTGAGGTTAATATATATGTAGCTACCATGCCACCAGTCTAGGCACCATGCCCCAGGTGCAGGAATCCCATCCTGTTATAAGTTCTCTTTTGAAAATTGTTCCCTATCTCGTTTAGATTAAATACATTTGTCTTTATTTACTGTTTATTTTCTAAAGGTAAGTCATAAAAGAGAAATTCTAGTAAAATTTTCCGAAATAACTGCATAACAATAACAATGTTGTTCTTAGAATGCAACTGATACAGTCAGAACGTCGAGTTTATCGTGAGAATACTAGTTATAAACAGAATAAGTAAGAACTGCATATGTTCCTTACACACTCAGTACTGGGTATTAATTACTGCCAGAGGACCACACGAGTCGTACGCAGTATTGCCAACAGTTCATGGAGCAAGTGACTTCAGTTGGACAAGAATTTGACAACTGGAATAACAGTGCATGGTTTCATCTCAAGTGTTTCGTCAACTCTTAAAACATGCTCATACCATATCTTACACGAAGAGTCTGAACATAGCTAGAAGGTTGGCGTGTAGACAGCAATATCTCGAAATCACATTTTCATAATCTTCTTTGACGAAACAGTGAATATCAACCCATGTCTGTTACTCGTATAGGGATTTCTAAGCACACTTACAGACGATGAATTTAAGTAACTAACTCTATTGCTTTCGGAACGCAAGTTCATCCCAGAATTAGAAAACGTTCGCCATTGGATTCTACTCAGAGCAAAATCAAGGATGAAGTGGAAAATAATTGCTTTCAGGACAATGCCACACCACACATATAACGATCTTGAAAACTGTGTTTTTTAGAACGATCGCTTCTTGATGGTTGTTGCCTTCGAGTTCGCCAGTCCAAGCTTAGATTGGGGATTAAAGAAGCAGGTCTTTTGTCTACGGCCTTTGTTGAGTTATATCCCTAGCAGCACAACGATAACGGACTCATACTAAGCCAATAATGTAGATGCCGATTATCGTTGGCGTTCTGGCTAAACACCGATCTAAATTGGTGTGGTACGATATTACAACATTCAAAGTTATTCCTGAAGCATGAGAAACGTGTTGTACCCCATCCAGAAAAGGTGCAAGAAGAGCTTGGTAGATTAAATTATCTATGTCACAACATTCCACGCCTGAGTTAATCAAATACGTAACTAACGTATTATTCTTCAGGAATGGATCCGTGGGGCCGACGGAGATAGGCGTTAGGCAAGCGACTCCAATGTTGTGAGTTCGAATCCCACCCTGGACATGGACATGTGTCTTTAACTTAGTTCTAAGCGTATTAGTTGAATCAGACGAGACAAAGGAACATCAGTTGAAATTAGTAAAATAAAGTTTAAAAACGTGGTATAAAACAACGAATAACAAATCACGAGATTGCAGGTTTGAATCCGGCCGCAA
>JAGDQP010067621.1:0-11125 GCA_022664845.1 Lepisma saccharinum
TATGAAGCCAAAATTGGAAGGCTGTAAATAGTGTTCCAGAGTTTCTAACCTTTTCTAATCATACATTTTTAAAGTTCGGAGAGTGGGTATTTTCTCGAGAATTTGCGGGATGACCCACTGTGTGTGTGGGAGGGGAGGGGGTCTGGCAGAATCCTTCCCTTTAACCCAACAAGCCCAAATCCAAACTCTCAAACATACTATTTGAGGGTTTCACTGTTACGGGTGAGTTCGTCACTCGAAAAAATAATCTCATTAAAAAGTTTTGCCAAAAAAAGGCTTTGTCCAGTCCGTCCGGCCGTTCTACTGGGTTGATTTTGATCATCAATTATTATTATTATTATTATTTTAATATCAAGCTTAACACGTAGATGAGCCATCAAGAAGCGGCATTCCTCACCGTCAAGTCTGAAGTTAAGGAGAAGTGTTTGAGTGTTCTCCCCTACACATGGGAGAGTCTGGTTACAATAAAATTGGCGCAACCCCACAAAAACTTACCAAGTTAAGGGTAAGGCCCGCCAAGTGGAAACGAGTATTGTTGAATGACCCAATGACTGTTGCCAACATATTATATTCACCCCGCACCAACGGCCGAGTACTTTTTCTCGTTTGATTATAAATTTCATTAGTCTTAATATTTCAATTGCCTGTTCATGTGTTAGCTATCATTTATTTCATATTTGCATAATAATTCTTTATTTCATATTGGTTAGATGGTGAATTTAATATGTGTGGGGCTCAGAAGCAAAAGCTACAATCTCCACTCCAGAAAATGTTACGGGAGACCCAAAAGGAAATTTATGATGGTAAATATAATAGTATATGGGTACTTTTTTCCTGTGGTTCTTTTGCAAAAAACTACAAAATACAGAAAGAATTAGGGCTTTACCTTCATTAGACATTTTAATGTATACAATTCCATCAAAATCTCGGTTTCCCAAAAAATGAAGATAGCAGCTTTTGCTTCGAAGTCCCACATGTGTTAACATGCTGTACTTGTGGGGGTGGGGAATCGTTTAGCTAGCTAGCGTCACGGCTGAATTATTTTTGTGCTAAAGAAAGAGGAGTTGGCGGTTACTCTCTGTTGAGTACGGGCTTGAGGTTAACTACCCTTTGCCGCGTTTTCCAACGGCCCAAGCTCTTTGTAATTTCAAACAACAGGCAGTTGACTATAAAGAGCGGTGGATGGCGCCAAAGATTCATTCTGTGGTCGGCACTCAGTCATTTCTGCTTTCTGTTTCTGAATCGGGTGTCAAGCTCAGGAAAGGGGAAAGAAAATGTAGGTGCTCGAGGAGGAAGTCAGTTCTCTGTCGGATAGGGAGCTGAAGTACGTCGTTGGGCGAGCAATCTTCTAAGACAAAGAGGAGTCTCAAGCAAAAATGTGTTTATTGAATGATTAATAAGCGCTCCGTGGGATTTTGATCTTTCGTTGTGTAACTCATGTGAAATACTGTTCATATGGTAGATTTCTAAATGTTCGGCCATCACAGTTGGGATGTGAACCTACCACCATTGGCATTCAAGGCTAGGAGGGAGCCTGAAGCCTCCCGTTAGCGTTTTAGTGGGAAGATAATATTTGACATGAGCTGCATAGGGCAAGAGCAAATCCAGTCAATATTTGTTAGACACGAAGGGCATATGTTAACAAGAAAGTGATACTTAGTCGAAGTTTGTGATCATATCCGTGAAATTCTTAGGGGATATGCGAAGCGTTTAACCAAGGTGCTGTGAAGTTTGAGCTTTAAAAAGCGTTGGAGGGGCATCCGTATATTTGTTAAAGAGGGCCTGGTCGAGAGGTTGAGTCGCCTAGAACAGCGTTCCGCATACTGTGGTCCGCGGACCACAGGTGGTCCTTGTACTTGCCCTTGGACAGGTGCAGAGTGGTCCATTGAACTTACTAACTAATAAAGGTGGTCCGCACTTGAAAAAAGTTTGCGGAAAGCTAGCCTAGAGGATAACCTGGCAGTGCTTGGAAAGGTTTTGGCACGCCGGAAGGTAAACCGGACCGACTGAAGGATTGGATGGATGGGTTTACATTTTACAGTACTATTAGGGAAGCACCCCACGTCTCATTCATTGATTAACGTGATTATTAGAATCAGAGCAAAATATTTATTGGTTTAGTAAATTCCCCGTTCCGTCGACTTCGCTAACTAACTAACTCTATGGCTTGGGGAACTCGCAAGTTCATCGTTGCAGTACAAACGTTCGTCATTGGATTCTATCCTGGGCAACATCAATCCAGTTTTCATCACGAACACCTATTTCTCGAAGATCTCTTCTAATATTGTCCTCCCAACGACGTCTCGGTCTTGCCAATGGCCTCCTTCCATCCGGCCTTCCAACCAGGCTTGAATATAATCTTCGTTTTCCCCCAATCCGAGCTACATGACCTGCCCACCTTAGACGTCGCGATTTCATTTCTTTTACAGTGAATCGTACAGTCCGTGGAATTCTTCATTATACAGTCTCCTCTATTCTCCAGTCGTTTCGGCCCGTATATCTTTCTCAAAATTTTATTTTCAAACACACGTAATTTATATTCATCTACAGGGTCGTACTCCAACTTTCGCAACCGTAAAGTATTACCGGTAGAATAACCGTTCTGTGTATTTTCCATTTAAACTTACTTGATATTAATCGCGAGGTTAGGAGTTTCTGGACTGAATAGAAACATACGTTGCCCGATACTAAGCAACTTTTTATTTCTTCCGTGCCCTCATTTTTACTTGTTACGTATGCTCCCAAGTATTTAAATTTGTTTACTTTCTCTATGAACTCATCTCTAATTCTTATGTTTTAATTTCCTTCATTCCCTGTGTTTCAGCTTATCATGTATTTAGTTCTTCGCTGGAAGTGATAAGTAGTTTTGAAGCCCTGAGTTCGTAGCTCAGGTAGTAATTAATGAGCGAACCAACCCACGCAGCAATAAGCTAAGAATCAACAAGTCCGCACCAAACGGTGACGATAAATGCAAAGTAATTCAAATTAGGGTATTAAATAAGATTCCGTAACCGCCTCTCCATTTAAGATTTGTATCTAAACGAGCCGTGACCCGCAATACAACGTAGATAGACCGGTTGTCTAAGTTTCGATAGCGTATGTTTTTGTAAATAACGATATATACTGTAGTTATAAATAGTTCGCAGGGTTGTTTAAATCATTGATTAATTAATTGCCGCACCTTCTTTGATTTTTTTGTCATTAATTCTATTAGTGAGAGAGGGGAAGGAATTAACGTAATGAATGGAATCCTCGTCTAAATAAACTTCTGCTGAGTATCGGCTCTTCCTGTTTGCGTTAAGATCCCTGGTCGTATTTTTGACGTTTGATTGCGAGTAAATCAGTTACAAAGCAAGGGACATGAAAGTGGTTGGTAAGAGGATAATGTAAGCCAAATGAATTCATATCCCTTGCCGCCACAGAGAGACAAAGAGTTTCATCTCACCACCTTTCGTTTAAGTCAATCAAGATTGTTGAAACAAGTACGTCCTTCCTTCATAGGCAGCGCGTGCGCGTTTACGCACTGTATACGTATGGTACATTTACAAACACAAAATCGCTTGGATGCACAATTTACACTTATATGTTGTATACAATCATTATTTACAGATATTATATAGTATAACCTTTCACATCACTCTTTATTATCAATATTATTAATGGATTGAAAGGTATTCACTCAAACTTAGATTTTTACAGAGCAGAAACCTTTACTTAAAACTGAATTTCAACGATAAGGAACAGCTGAAGTAATATCTTTCAATTTAGAAAACCCAAAGACGCTTCTCATGGTCATTCCAAGCACAAATCACTTTTATTATATAATTTTTGGTTAGTTTCCTATTACACTAAAGTTCGAAATTGTTCGACATCTAGAGAATCCTGGAACAACTTTAAAGTATTCGCCAATCCTGTTCACGTGACATGGCAGTCCTTTTCAGCACCTACAAAATACATACAATAGTGATCATGGCACTCTCTTTTCTGTCTCCAATCCCTACTATAGTGGCTGCTGATGACAAAATATAGGAGTGGAAAGTTTGAAAAAGTTGCTATCTCTGAATTATTTTAGGAATTAATGACTTCGATCTTTCCGATTCAATAATCTGCTAAGTTTAAGTTTATTATAAATCATAGACTCTAGAGCGTACCACTATCTTCCTATGTCTCTATTTTTTTCGGAGATTGCACCGCTGCTCCAAGAACTTCCTGCTCCTAGGAAGTTCTCATTTTCAGAGCAGAGAGTTCAGAAGCATGTTAAGGTTTCCGTTCCTGTCCTTACCTGTTTCTTTTTTTGTTTTCCAATTTGTTCATTGTTGAAATCGCATTATCGTTGTAGTGAATATAAAGATCTGTAATATGAAGCTGTTTTAACAATGAACAAAACAGAGAATTTAATAATGGCACGGCAGAAATCCTTACATTGATAAGAACCTACATCTTTGCCAGTATAAAATTTGCAGAAGCTGCATTGGGCTGTCATACAAGAAAAAGTATATCCGATATTACAGATATAGTACAATATGGCCGGAAATAGTGTATACCGAATGCAGAATATTTACTAATGTACGGGATTTGGATTGAATTGTAATGCATAATGTTAGAGAGGCAGACGATCAAGCAGTGCAAGAGCATATCTAATCAGAAACACAACAAGCAGCACACAAACTGTTCAGTAATAACGCTCCAAGTGTACTCCGTCCAATAACAACGTAGCGATGCTGCAAGTTGTCGAACATGGCTGTCATTGTAATCTGTGAAATTGAATGCAATACACGAGTGATATTCAATTTGAGTTGTTGAATTTTACGAAGCTCTTGATCACGTTAGACACGCCTCTGCAGTATGCCCCACAAATAAGCATCAGGCGGAGTGAGATCAGAGGTAGCCTCTTTGCATAGAGACTGTGCAGTCTTGAAAGTGATGTTGCAGAAGCTGTAAGGATTCACTAGCGGAGTGTGCAGTGCCTCCATCTTACTAAACCATCATTGTGTGTTAAAACTTAGGTTCCCAGTAACTGACAGCTTTGTTTCCGAGCGCTTTTCGCGTTGACAGCACTGGCCCCATTTGACGGAACTTTGCAGCTAGCAACACCACTGAGAACGTTGTTGGAGTAGGTTTCTGGTACCCTAATTCTAATAAGTTTCACATCCCGTCCACCATTTCGGCTACTTCCGTATAAGCGGAAATAATGCTTCACAACAAATGCCTTCTCACGATCACTCAAGTCCATTACGGATCACCCCTCACTACACCTGTTCTCTGCAAGACTGAAGTAACACCAACACTACACTTCTCGAATTTCTTAACACTACCGACGGCGTACAGTGTTGTCAACTTTCGATATACTTTATTCCCGGCCATACTGTATTATCGGGCTATCATCCAGCGTTGCAGGTTGTTGCGTTATACTCACCTTAAAAAGTCCACAAAAACTACCACAAGCAATCTATGTTACCATAATGAGGAAGCTGTACCACTATTGAATTGAAGTCATTAGAAACATAATGGAAGTCAAACTGGGAAATAAAATTACCATAGCTTCAAAGTATACCGTAGCAATATTTAACAATTTAAAACCCTGAATGACCTTAAATAAGTTTGGTAGTGAACCAACCATGTTTAACTCATCGTTCGTTCTGTCTTTTTAGGTAGGGGATGTTGCCGGCAGATCCTCAACACCAAATCGAGACAGAAGGGACCGCACAAGAGCTACTTCGAGCAACCATACCAAGTCCACAATGACCAGCAGGTATGATATATTTACAATATTGAAGAACATTCTGTATCCATATATCCATTTCACATCATATTGTGGCTATTGTTTCTTAAGTACTGGTGAGCTGTGAAAAATTTAATAAAAAAGACAAAAATGCTTCTATAATATGTAGTACATATCTATTCTACTTCTCATGTAGTTTCACCCCCATTCAATGCAATAGTGGTAACGGGTCACAAGATTGTGCATCGATTCCTCAAGGAAAGATTCCGCCTGGATTCAACTCTCAACATGGCCAGTAAGAACGAATATCCTCAAAGTGGGAAGTTCGCTCTCAGTTTCGATTTCTAGAAGCTGAAGGACTGAATGTGGCCGGAATTCATCGTAAAATGTGTGCTCTGTTAATGAGTGCACTTCTAGACTGGCCCATACAAAAATAAAGTTTACCAAAGTTAATGAGTGCAGGTTCCCAACGGGAATGATGTCGGAGGTTTCGGGGAGGAGGAATCGATGTTCATCATGACTTTCTGTTCGTCCACTTTCTTTGAGAAGGGAATGTAAAAACTCGTGCTTCGCTACGCCCAGTACATGAATACGGGTAAAACTTCGTGAAAAAGTAGCATAGATATTTACGTACCGGTACGTAACTTAAGGAAACACATGCATCGGACTCATGCATTTCATAAGATTTTGTTGTTATAAATCCTGCTGTTACTCTGGTTATGTGTTCTGTCCTATTTAAGTTTATGCATCTAAAATATTGTGTATGTTGCTAATTAATATTAAGTGTTGCCGTGTTCGTGTATTTGCCTTTAATGAACCCGTTTTGTGATGCAGATAAAGTCATTTATATTTGCATTTTAGTACCCTAGTCAATATCAATGTATTTTGCTTATGTACCTGGCTAGAAGCCGAACGTATTAACGTGTGCAAGCCACACTTCCCATTATTTTATGGTGTTTGGCACGACGTCTGTGGCAAAACATTTAAACGTATAATAAACATTATTCCAAACATTTCTAAACTCAAGACTATTCGAAGTACCATATTTTGTACATTAATACATCAAAAGATACATTGCTCCTGTTTCTGGTAATGTGCCGGGTGTCTTTCTTATGCTACCTCTTCATGGTTGGATTTGTTTTCTCGTATCGAAAGGATGACTTCTTAGGTATATGTTCGTTGTAGAGAACAAAAAAGACGTGTTGAATAGGGAAGAAATCCTGAGGTACCAGTATAAAGATTGACAGCTTGAATATGGTCAAAGAGAGCCAAGCACACGTCCTTCTTCAGAACTTCCTTTAGAACTTTCTCCACATTGAAATGTTCCGTTTGATACGTTGAGTAATCGTCAATTCTTTTGCTTACTATTCACGCATGTACTAATTGTATATCTATGACTACATGATGTTTAGTCAGGTCTCAGAACTCATCAACACACGTTACCTTCCTATGATCACAAGATAAGACGAAACCTGTCGCGTATCGTCTCATTACTTCTGCTGTGGATAACGAAGCAGTTGTGTCGTCATTATATTTGAACATCGTATGCTCCTTATCTTTAAGTTCAATTTCCGAAATTAAACAATCATAGACACATCAAAGCACCAAGTTATCCCGGGTGCGTTGCTCAGAAATTCCATGTCACGGCTCCTTACTTTTGTCTAACAGTGCAGCAAGATTGTTTACCCAGCTCGGAATTTGATCAAGTCAGTTCCTTGAAGTATATAAACAAACCTTCTACACTTGACCAGGGAGAAGTGAGATAACGTTAAGTCTACCTAAATTCAACTTCTAATTTGCCTTCGGAGCACTGTCTAAACAGATGCGTTTGCTCTTGTGTTGCTTAAATCGTCTTCTCTTCGTGTTGTTGAATTACGCTTATGAAATCAGTTTGTGTGGATGAAATGTTTATGTAAGACATGTTTTATTAGCACAGCTACATCCTTCGATTTTCTCACAATCAGTACCTTCGGATGATATTTCAAGTCGGCTTACGCTCATACCGTTTCATGACTTTCGAGCCTTTGTGATAACTGTCACATAAACTGTATTTCAGTTTTATATTGCGTGTATGCAATTTATATGTATATATGTTTATTTTTATCTATTCCAGAAGAGAGTTAATGGCATCTCATAGGCCACACAGTGCTTCAGATTTGTACCACATCCAGCGCAACAGGGCTAGAATCATAAATGAGAGAGTTTGACAAAGAAGGGCAGCTATTGTTGTAATATTCTTCTTGTTTCTGCTCATTATGAGTGTCTGTATGATCCTAATCTATGCAGGAATCTCTCCGGATGGTATTATTCTATCTACTCGAATTACGGTAAGAAATACATCTACTACACCACGTCCAGAGAGATCTACATTTGCGCCACGGACAACAACCAGGTCTACTATATCATATGGCAAATTAAAACCTATAAATTTGACTTCTGAAAAGAAGGAATTAGAACCCACTTCATCATTGAGGTTTAATGTGTCTATTGATCCTTCATCATCCTCTACTAGTGTAACAACTACATATACTACTAGTGTTAAGACAAGCAGATCATTTCTTGAAACTTTGATCGTGAAATCAACGCACAAAATAGATGTAATGTCTACAACCGAGAGCTGGACTCTCCATGGAAATTCGTCGTCCACAGGAGAAGGAAATGGAAGTAACAGAACTTCTCGTAGGTATTTGTTGAGGTGACAACTGTCAACAGAATATCTTCATGATTTCTTCTGTATTATTATCCATACTTAATACAATCTCATGTATGTTGCACATATTATGTACAATAAAGTAGCTACAAAACTTTATTGCGTATGAATAATACTTCTTTCTTTACTTCATATGGTCCAGTAATGTGTCTCTCTAATGAGAAAAAGAAATAAGTTCGAAAAGTTCACATTGTGGCAGTACAGAACATTCATACAATGGTTGAGTGAAAAGTGTTGTCAATACTGATGTTAAAAGTGGAAGACGCCCGAAGCGCAATCTCGTGGTAGAGCATGTGATTAGTATGAACTATTCTGAATGTAATACTTGCTTTGTAGTGAAAGAAGGAACAGGGGATTGCGAGATATGTTTATCAAGTTGGAACAACGGTCCTGGATAAAATAGTCATAATTAACCCCTAATAATAAAGTTGTACGTGGTTACGACGAAAATTGCTGTCAATGAATTAGAGATGCTTCTGTTAATCCCCACATTACCCTATCACATAGATCTTGTTTTGCTACAAACTATATCAGTGTTACTAAGCTACTGTGCACTCTAATTGCAGTTAACCTTATAAAAAAGAACAGACAACAACCAGTTTTGGAATAAAGTGATTCCAATGACTGGTGATTACTTTCCACTCAACCTTGTATTTAAGATGGCCATTTCAGATTTCGTCGTTGGCGTGTACAAGGGTGTTTCGAAAATTAACCTGAGGTGTATTATAGAAGAAAGAAGACAAGTGTTTTTCACGAAATATAGTTCGAGACCAAGGCTAATTCTCAGTATAGTCACTCCATGAATTGAGATATTTATCTTGTCAAGATGCAAGCTCTTGTGTCACTGTCAAAGAAGGCTATTGCTCTATACTCACGATTTATCATCCATAAATTCGTCCCAAGAGTTCAGGAAAATAGGCACTTTCTAAAACTGTGAAGTGACGTTTTGGGCGAATTGATTGTCAACACACCTTGAACAAGGTCGTCAGTCTTCATCATTGACGTTTTAACGTTATCTCGAAACTTTCACACCACTCCACAACAAGTCGTTCGCTCATAAACTTGAACCCATGCGTACCGTTCAGGGCACGTAATTGCTTGCGGGAAAGGGTGGACTTTGCCCACTGAAGATTTTGAGTCAATTCTCCACTTACAGTAAGCTGAGGAAGAAGTTGGTATTGATATTCTTCCTTTTCTACCTCTTTTTTTCTCAAGTGTTTACGCATGACAACATTTAATGTATTTCGCTTGATACTGGAACAACATACTCCCCTATGAACTCTCTATCAACCTCCAAAGTTTCACTCGTAAGCTATGTGACTATATTACGTTTCCACATATTGTCTTCCATCTTTAATATAAGAATTACACTCTTCTACATTCAGATATTTCCTTTTCTGACGCGTCTCACTTTCCCTCATATTTCCCACTCATTTGGCTATCAGATGCCTGACACCTGTTACATTAACAGGGCTCCATCAATGCCCTGGAGAAGAAGAAAACTGGACTTTTCTTAGTAACCAATATCATTGTGTTGTGATGTTAAAAAATGCACGTTGTCATTGCAAGGATGTACGAATGGTGAAAAACATTAAAGAATTCACATTACAAGTTTTTATTCTGAGAAACATGAATGTTAAAAAGGAATATATGTTATTGTTCCAGTTTGTTTGTTGTTCAAATATGTATGTAGATTAGATGTGGTTGGTTTTGAACATTTAGTAAAGCGATTCAAATGTTAGAAACTAGAAATGATTCAAATGTCCTTCCTAAAATGGTTATGTACTTTTAATACAACATAATTCAAAATTCTATGATGAATATTGCACAATATTAGGGATGAGAGTTCTGTCTATCAGAAGGGCATATCTGGACAAGGTGTTCCTAAAAATGTAAATGATGGCGATATTAATTCCTCTTAGCTACTATCTCTTGTACGAGTGAATGTTTCTGTGAGAATGTTTAGGTATTATGCTCCTTTCAGATTAAAGCACGCTTCTACAGAGTCCAGTAAACATTCGCCTAGAAATTGACTGTGAAGGTTAGTTAAGGAAAAAATGTCTCAGGAGCGATGTTGACAAAATGGTATATGCCAATATCTGCTTGTAAAAGAAACATTCGTTAAAGTATTATGCATATTTTTCGTTTCTACGTTAACTAATTTGCCTGAAACTGTGTTTGTTATTTATTATACTGTTGTTTTTTATTTATATTTATGCTTGTTAATCCTTTGTTACTGTTATTATTACGTTGTAGAACTTTCTTTGACACGGTAAAACTATGATGTCACTTGTAAATGGGACTTGGTCCTGTAAATTGACTTAGAGAATAAATAAAATTAGATAAGTTTCCTATTCAAGGCATTAGTTTACAATGCGCAGGTAGAAGTTAAATTGCAACTTGTATTTAGTAAGCGTATCTATCTTCACATGGAATCGAAGAGAAGATACGACAATTAAAGATCTCTGCTTGTGTCTTTATATCATTGTTATTGTTATGGCCTTGGACGTGGTTGAATGGTGTAATAACTCGAAAGAAGCTGTCTCGTTCTATCAAAGTATATGCTCAGCTCGTGTAGAAGATAAAGTTAAATATAATAACGGCTACCACATCTCATACAATTTAGCCCCACGTATTGAATAGAATCATCTATACTCCACCTTTCATCAACATTCATCACCACCATCATGATA
>JAGDQP010067622.1:0-11125 GCA_022664845.1 Lepisma saccharinum
AACATCGAATGCCAAGTTGACTGATGAAATAAATAGAAGATGTAAAAAGGCGTGGAGTTCGTTTGGAAGACTACACTTTATTTTCAAAAGCAAACTACCAATGTGTCTGAAGCGTAAAGTTTATATAATCAATATGTCTTACCTGTGATGATGTACGGCTGTGACACTTGGACATTGAATACTCAAACGACTCAAAGATTGAGAATCACACAAAGAGCAATGGAGAGATGCATGCTAGGAATAACCAGGAGTGACAGGGAGACAAATGAATGGATTCGTGCACAAAAGTAGAGGATGTAATGAAGACTGCGAAGAAGATGAAGTGAAAATGGGCCGGTCACATAGGTAGACTGAACAGATGGAAGGTGGACGATACTACATTGGATTCCTAGAGAAAAGAAACGACCGAGACGACGCCCAAATGCAAGATAGGTAGATGAAATCAGCGTTTTTCAGAAGCTACATGGATGGGGATATCAGCAGACCGAGATATGTGGAAAGAAAAGGGGGAGGCCTTCATCGAGCAGTGGATAGAAAACTGCTGAATATGATGATGATGATGATATAAATATAAAAGGACAGTCTAAATTTGTTTAATTTATGGGAATCAGAATGTCAAAGTGATCTCTTTTTTTGACTAAAAAAAAGTGACTAAAAGCATAATTATGCTAATCTTATATCTCAAAACACAACAACATGTAAGTGGATCTTTTGATCAATTAATATAAAGTTTTAGATATCAACTAAGAAGACATCAAATCTCAATCTATCAAATAAATAACTATAGAACATGAGAATTCATACATTAGATTCCTCTGACCAGACTTTACTCAATCCTATCGAGCTGCATCATATGACAATCATCATGATTTTATCAATGTTTTTATAATAAGACCAAAGAACTAAGATACTGCATTATAAGTGAAAAAAGAGAAATCTCAAATAATTGACAAGTAAAATAAACATAAAGGAAGGAATATTTGTACACAAACTGACGCGTGTATATAAGGAAATCAACGTTTCTAAAAATATACAGCCGTCATCATAACTCAAGACTCAAGAGGGAGCTGTACAATGAAGATTTAGTGAAGGAACTCAAATCCTTAAAATAACTGGCTAATAAAAGAAAGGAACTGAAAACTGAACGGAATTATACAAAGGAAAATATATCGTTAATAAGTCAAGAAGACCAAGACAGATGTATGCAATAAGTTTCATTTGAAGTTTTAGAAGAATGAAGTACATGTGTCATCAACAATGCTACAAGAGATGGATTGTTATGGAACAATCAATGATAATCGCAATCGTCAGCTACCAAATACTAGGAGAAAAAGAAAAAACAAACAGGACGTATAAAATCTCCCCAGTACTCGATGCCTATAACACGCTTAACAAACAGAGAAAATCACTCATTACGTGAGAGTCTATACAATAGGGGTGTTCGGAAGTGGGAAGTCAACTCCGGAATTCCGAACAACCCTACTATAAACCTAAAAGAAATTATCAACATTAAGGTGAATGTAAAGCAAAGATTCCCAACAAGAGATGGCAGCACTACCTCCATATATGTCTAATGCATTTTTATCGTTGCACGAATTTTCAATGCTGCTCGTACAAATTCAAGCCTAGAGAGTTCTAACTTTCAGGGAAGGAAGTTCAGGAACCAATTCAAGAGTTCTATCCGTGCCGATTATTTATTTTTCTTCATTGTTGAAATCGCTTGATTGTTGTGAATATCAAAACCTATAACAATGGAGCTCTTTCCACAATGAACAAGAAAGAAAGAAAAAATCGGCACTGATAGAATTGGTTATAAACTTTCTTCCCTGAAAGTTAGAACTCTCTAGGCCTGTATTTGTAGGAGCAGCACTGAAATTTCGTGCAACGATAAAAATACAAGCACTACCCTTATTATCAATAACGTTTCATCTCTAACGAAAGACTTCATCGAAGACATAGAAGTGTAAACGAAAAAGAGTAGAAAATATATAGACAAGAAGGAAGAACTATATAAAGAAGTAAGAAGAAGAAATTGAAGTAAAACGATAGGGAAATATACAGAGGGAATGAAGACAGAAGAATAACAGTGTCGAAACAAAAAAAAATGGAGAATTACAATTAATGCTTTACGTAAGTACAGTTGCCAGTAATAACCACACATTCAAAATTGCTTAGACCGAGCCGCCGCTGTAGCTCAATGGTAGAGCGTTGGCGTAGCATTCGCGAGGTCATGGGTTCGATCCCAGCGGCCGACCATCCTGACCGGTTTTTTCTCAGTGACACCAGGCAAATCCCGGGATGGCAACTTCAACATAGGTTCTGGCCGACATCTTTCTGAATCCTTTCCCCTATCCTGGCCTGAACCTAAAGGCTATGATATTCAAAAAGTTTAGATAGACTCCATACCAATCATAGATCGTTTTCACAAGCCAAGATATAATAAGTCGGGTATGTGGACGATAGATTAAGCTTTTATTAAGAAGTTAAGAAACAGCTTTAAAAAAAAGTCTCTACTAGTGGACTCGGAAGTTTCAGCTACTCCGCAAGACTTCGTCCGGTAAAGCTGCCAGAAACCAGAAGACTTACAGAAAGAGATGAACAATACGCCAGTCACTTACACAAAACTCGTCTAAAACCTACATGATATGAAAAAGTCGTGGATTTTAAATTGAATAAAAAGCGCGGAAGCCATGCAATGGGGAAACTCATATATAACAAATACGAGCACACCGCTCACTACAGAACTTGAACACTGATTTGACTACAAATGGTGGGTAACAGAAGATTTCGAATAGCTGAATTGAGTCACTGAGAGAACAAGCGACATGTCGCAAATGAAAGTTTGTTTTGTGATCTGTAATACGTCGTTGCACGAAGACGCAATGGTAGAAGTTGCAATTTAAAAACTATTTATGCAGATTACGGCGAAACAGCATATCCAAACCCACTAATAATTTTACAGCATATTCATTGATGATGTGCATTGCTGCGGAATAATGAATTTTATCGGAGGATTGGGATATTCCGTTTTTCTATTAAGCCACTCAAAATTGTAAACACAAGCATCCGCTAGATGCTTGTGATCGAATTTTCGTTAATATCGGGACTTCCTTCTTGTAAATAACTTTCACAAGCAGGTTGAAAAAAAAAAAAAAAGAAAATCGTTTGTTCACCAAGAATGTACCTTTTTATCTCCCAGAATTCTCTTCCTTTTAATTTACCGGGCAACAGGCCTTTAGATTGTAAATGTAACACACAAATCTACAGGGTAATTATAAATGATTCATCGACTTCTAAAGTCATAAACTTTGAATACGATATGTTTGTGCTAGTCATAAAACAAAAGGACACACCTAAAAACTTTTATTTCTTGTAACGTTGGTGTCTGCCGACAGGTGGCAGCAAAAACATCGCTTCCAAAATGGCTTCTATGGTGCAGGAAGCATTGTGTTTTGCAATATGAGAAGTGTTTTTTCGTTGTTACCGTACAGCGTGTATTCTGGAGACAGTTTGCAACTGCACCACCAGGCTACCAAAGCATTCTGCGATGGCATTGACAATTTAAGGAAACTGGTTGTCTATATAAAGTTAAATGTTCAAGCGTTCTGACGAAAGGGTTTACAGAGTTTCCTGCGTAGCCCACAGAAGTCAACATACTGCGCCAGTCGGGAACTTGACTCAGGCCGTGGTGGCTCAGTTGGTAGAGCGCTCACCTCTGGTGCTAGGAGTAGTCGAATTGATACCTGCTCATGCCATGTGAGCTTTGTGGTGGACAGTGTACGTGGGTTTTCTCGGGGTACTCCCGTTTCCTTCCACTTTCTTCATTCCATCCGGCCTCAGCCAAAGTTGCCTAAACTCATTACAAATTAAATTGATATTCCGGAGCCAACTGTCTGGAAGATGTTGCAAACCCGATTGCGACTGCAACGTATGGAATACAGTTAATGCAAATGTTACAACCGAACGACCTTGTCAAATGATATGAATTTTGTGATATGATGAAGGACGATGGTTTTCTTGACGGTCAGCTGTTTAGTGACGAGGGGACATTCCATTTGAGTGCTAAGTTTAATCACGATAATATTCATATCTGAGCTACTGAACAAGCACATGCTACCGTGGAACGTAAAGTGCAGTGTCTAAAACAAAGGTGTACGGTCACTTTTCCTTCGCGGAGAACATTGTCAGGGTGCGTCATTCCTTGATATGCGGCAGTTGTGGTTGTATCCACAATTGAAAGAGGATTCCAATAACTTTATATTCCAACTTCCATTGGCACACTAACGTGCGTTGCTACCTGAACGAAAAACTCCCGTGGCCTCCTAGATCTTCCGATCTAACCGTTTATGATTCCCCTCCCCCCACACTTTGGGGCATGTGAAAGGGACAATGTATGTGCCACCTATACCAGCAACTTTGGTTAAACTCTAGGATTTTATTAAAGCTGCATTTACGACCATTAATAGGGATATCGTAGGGCGAACTAGACTCTCAAATAGATGTGTATCGTGTGACGAAAGCAAGTCACATCAAACATTAGTGAAGATGTCTGAAACTCGGACAGTTCCATTTACTTTCATGTACCATTCATTATTGTGTGTGTGTGTTTTTTTTATACAGCCTTTTCAAACTCGATGAATTATTTACAAATACTTTGTATCTACATTGAAATATCCAGGATTTTTTATTGTTTATGCATGAAGTATTGGTAATTTATGAATCAATTCCTGCTTGGTTGAGTGGTTAATGCTCTGGCTTTCTGTGCGAACGGTCCTGGGTCTGATTTCATTGTTGAGATCGTCTTACAGCTATTGATCCACATAACGTTTTGGAGTGAAAAGAAATGTATACTGTGTTTTCTTCCAGATTGGTTTTAAATTGTCATTAACGTTGTAAACGAGATTGTGATCTCAGAACGGGACATACAGTTCTTAAGTGGACTCCAAACCACTTCGTTCAATAGACCCACACCCAGGACCACGTGCAAAGAAGGCGAACGCACTAACCATTCGGACAGCCGGGCCCTTCCGATTTTTAATTCATCACCTATATTTTGTTGTTTGTTTTTTCTTCCCCAGAATGCAAAAGATGGCGTAGATGCTCGAAAGGATGACCAGGGCAAAAATGCTCACCCGGCTTCCCGGTTCCAAGGCCAGCACTTCCCGACCCCTCTGTCAGTGGAAGGCGCACGGAATTCCTGTTATGTGTGTCGCAACACCACACAGTCTGCTCCAGTGAATCGGGAAACTAATTATGTATGTTACTCGTGTCACCCCAAGGGCATACCTCTCTGTGTTACTCCATGTTTTAAAATTTTCCATACGCAACAAAATTTTTAACAAGTTCTTCCACAGAAAATGTGTGCATTAAACGATGAAGAATGATGCAACAATGTAAATTTGATTCAACATTGACAGGACATTGTTGTGTCTACTGTTTAGACAGTAATAATAATTTTCAGTTAATCTCGTAAATTTTGATTATGTTAGGTGTTTTGAAAGATTTCCTATTAGTTTCTCTGTGTCTACAACGAAGTGATTATTTTTCCACTTGTGAGTATATGGAAGGAAAAAAAATATATATATAAGTAAGATATTTTTCGTTGTATATTGGTTAGTTTTTAAATTCTGATAAGTCAGTGTTTGGATATTTACGTGTAAATATTATTTCAAATCATGTGTAGTTAGAAGTCTAACAAAATAACTTGTATTATACCGTATGTGATCAACCTTACTGTTTGATTTGTAACAGGTAATATCAAGGCTTTCATGTTATGTAGTTATTTCACATAAAAGAAACATTTATGTATAACGTTATTATTGCTATTGGTTCCAGCGGTTGTGCAATTCATTGTTTTCTTTTTTACCTTATAGCGAGCTGATTCAAATGTAACCATCAATAGGTCCAACACTTTTTAGTTCTGCTTTAATGCCCGATTAAAAGTGTGTTGTAAGCGTCGATATTCATGAAAGGCCCAACCAGTTACTGATTTTGTCCTTACTTTTTAAACCTAATTTCTGTATAGCAGGGAACATATATATTACTATAATGAAAACACTTCACGAATCCCCCATAGTGTGAGGTTCGTCCAGGCGTTTTATAATTCTAAAGTAACTAACAAATCTTGTGGATACTAAACTGACATTGTCTACATGTTGGTGTGCAGCTAATGCTCTCCTATTAAACACAAGTAAAATCGTGATATATGTCGCCAGTCTGTGCGCTCGCATTCTCAGTTGAAGGATATATTGATAGTGACCTTTGTAAGATAGGTTGAGAATGCTGAACTGTTCGTTGAAAGCATGGATTCAGATACGGGAGACGGATCGACTGGCCCAATACAATTAAGCTGGGTCAACTTGACGCCAGTTTTCGATTAATCTTGCCTGGTGAATTGGGATTTACTTGCGTCTTATTGGTTGGCCTACGCCTGGGTGTGTGGAAGCAAAGAATGGATGAAGATCTAGCTAAGGAAGAGAGATTGGAATATTTTAAATAAGGTATTGTACGGAACGTGATGTTCAGTTTTTTTTTTTTTTTTTTTTTTTTTTTTTAATCAATTTCACCTTCCAGGTGTTCATTGTTCATGGCTTGTGCTGGCTTCAATTTCGGGTCACTAGAAGTAGATCCGTCTCCTGTATCGAGATCCATGGTTGAAAGTAGTAGAAAAAGTTTTAAGAATGTCAGACTATGACCATAGACTAAATAAGAAGACAGACTTATCCCGTCTGCGCTAAGGAGCATGTGATTTTGAAGCCTGCCGCCATGACTCTGGCGACTACTTTCAGTCGCTGGTTCTTTCCATCAGAGCCACCAAACGGCAGGCTTCAAAAGCACGTGGTTTTAAGCAAAAATCCATTATTTTTAGCGCAAACGATAATAGGTGAGCGGTATAAGTCGATATTATTTAGTCTATGCTATGACGTCACTTCCGTGCTCGCACTTGTATGAATGTGGGAAAACAAATGAATGTATGTATGTCAATATATATATATTGACCGAATGTGACGAATAAATGAAATGTTATCAATAAAAACAAGGAATAAAACTTATTGTTTTGTGTTTAATATATGAGAGAATTAGCTGCACATCAACAGATAAGGAAATAACTACCAAAGATTTAGGAACGATTTTTTTTTTTTTTTTTTAATATATCTGAGTTTACTGGCGGCCAATGAGAAGCTCTTCTAAATCTGAAGAATTGCACAATGTGGCGCTGCAAATGCAGGTTTCAAATAAATATTTCACGAGTTCTGCTGCACCCTATTTGGGTTCTCGGGTCCCACATTGTGCAACCTCTCGAGCTTTTCCATGTGCAGCAGGCTACTTTTCTATGTAGTCATCCTGCACATATAGGCACTCAGGGTCCACGGTGGCTCAGTGATAGAGCTAGGGGTCACCGGTTTGATCGCTGCTCAGTGCTCATGACATGTGGGTTTTGTAGTGGACAAACACTGTGTGCCTGGGTTGTCCTGTTTCCTCCCACTTTCTTCATTCCACCAATTCTCTCACAATCCATTCATCCTGAGCGAGAAGTTCCCTAAAGGTCTTAAAATTCAAATTTCGGCACTCATTGTATCATGTAGCCAATTTCTGGTATCTCTCGTCAGGCTGCTGTGACGATCCTCGCTCGAGTATTTTAAGAGTACTCTGTTTTGATAAGCGTTGTCGAAACATTTAACCGTTATGGACGAAACAGGAAAGGATTCAGTCAAAATGGTTGTCGTGTAATGGCACTTTCCATCGTGGTGAACACGGGAAATTGAGTGTGCTTGTTACGTGAAGAGTCTTCCAGGCGGGTGGAGTTTTGGGCGTGTTCATTGCGAGTTTGGTATAATAGAATCGTCCCCTGAAGTCACAGCACCGACGGCTTCAGCGATATTAATAGGTAGGCTATTCGGGTATCAGTCTCCGGTGAGCCGTAAAGAAACAAAAGTAACACAAAAAGAACAGGATGAATTTCGGCCGTGTTGAATCCTTCAGCTTAAATGGGAGAGCGAACTTCGCACTTAGCGGGACCCACTGGTTATGTTGAATGCTGAGAAAGAGAAGTCTGCTGAAATCCATCGAAGAATATCTGTTGTGTACGGAAACCATTTCATGTTTTGGACTGGCATGGTGTCTGGTTTCGAGAAGGACAAGCTAATGTTGAATGGAAAAAGAGTCGGTCAGAAGTAGCATTTGTATATCTCTACATCTTTGTGTTGTTTATTTTTCTACAAATCGCCGGAGGTTTATTTCCGAGTAGCACTCGTATAAAGCGGTACGCTTGACAGACGAACTGTTAAAAGAGTCAACAGCGCGCTCTCACAAGCAATGCTGGGCACTGTGGGAAGAAATATCCAACTTAGACGAGGCTGCTTCAGTCTCTCACTTTGACTCATCAGGCGAATGCCCACAACGCACCTTTTCATAGTCAATTGTTTACAGAATCGCCCAATGATATCCCTTTTTGTTTAAACTTGTGGTAGTCTTATGCGTTAGGGCAAATTACCCAAGAATCTCTTGTTGTAAATATAGAATTAGTCCATTTAAGTAAAAATAAGCTTTTGTTCGAAATTGTAATTTTGATTTCATGTCGTCGACTTGTAATACAAGATAATAAATTTTTCTTCCGTATTTGTAATTCATTTTTTTTATGTTGTATTATTATGTGAAAAATAGTGTTTTCACTTGATCCAATCTGTAATTTCCTGCTTTCTAGTTATGATATGGGAAATGCTTTGCAAGATTTTACATAATGGGTAGTTTTAAAAAGTGAAATACAGGGTGTGTGTAAAATAATAGTGTAAACTTTAGGGGTGATTGTTTACATCTCCGAAATCTGATTAGTTTCAGCTACAGTCGCTCAAATGTATGGCAGCATCGTCACAAATGTATCTCGACTAGTAATGGCGTAAGCGGGGTCGGCTTAGCAAGTGACACTGGAGGTAGCCCCCAATAACTTTGATTGCTGAATAGAGCTTAGATGGAATTTCTGTGCTCGCTCTATTAATCCATTTCATTCCCGGACAGTGAAATTCTTAGGTTGCGAAAACTGTCAATGAGTCACTCTTCAATCTAAATCATTTGCTTAAATAGATGTATCTGGTACTACTCCGGATGTGATTTACTTACCCGACACTAGTTATCTCATTACGTCTCGAACTATGACGTCATTTGTGACGATGTTGCAGTGACAGCCCCTGTATCTCCGAAACTATCCATAATATTGAATTTCTTCAAAGGAGCTTCTTTTTTCTTCTTTTGATGGAAATAATCACCACCCTATTTTTGCACTATTATTTCGGGGAAAGCCTGTATTTAAACGCTACAGTTACTTACGAGAAGCACAACTCTGTTAATTCATAGCAGAAAACTATTGCATTAGCACAATTTAACAAGAAAAATAAACGAAGCCAATAGGCCGTGTCTCAGCCGGTAGCGCGTCTGACTACGAATCGGGTGGCCCCGGTTCAAATCCCGGCCAGGACACTGGAGACTTTTCTTTGTGTTCCTATGCCTGGCGCTCTGAGGTGCACTCAGCCTCCTATCAAATTGGTATTCCTGGGCGCCTTGGGAAGGTAAAGGTGAGGTGGTCAGTTCCACGCTCCACCACACTTCGTACCGTAGGTCAACAAAATGTGGAGCGCTACCTCCACATCCCCTATGCACCGTTCACACCTTTTTATTTTTTTTTTACCAATAGGAAAGAAAACGATTGCAACCAATACGAGAAATTACCATCGTAAAATCAGGTTTGAAGCAAGTTTTGAGCAGTTAACAATCAGACATTGTACTTTCCTCAAAACGGTTGAAAGATCATTTACAACTTTTGAAAGCCTACTACACAGATAACATGGACTCATTGAGTGTGTACGAGATTCCCTGTGAATGTGATTCTACGGGTTTTGGTAAGACAAAGGAATCTAATCATGAGACAGGGGAAAAGAGGAAACCCCGAGCTCAAGTTTATGCAAACACATTAATAGATTTGTTAACTGCATTCACTCTCATAGTTCGTTCCTTAAGGTTAATGTAAAGCAACGATCTCCAACGAAAGATGGCAGCACTATCTCCGTATACGTCTAATGTATTTTTATCGTTGCACGAAATTTCAATGCTGCTGCTACAAATTCAAGCCTAGAGAGTTCAAACTTTCAGGGAAGAAAGTTCATAACCAATTCAAGAGTTCGATCAATGCAGATTTTTTTTTTCTTTTTTGTTCATTGTTATGGATATCCAAACCTATAATGATGCTCTTTCAACAATGAACAAGAAAAAGTTATTCATTCTCGTGTAAAGGAGGTTTAAAGCAGAAATTCGGAAATGCAAGGGACTGACAGATTTGTAGATTTTCAAATTTAGGAATGATGAAGACGCCAAAAATATTTCAGCTTACCAAAGCTTTAATGCGTCTTGATCCTGCCGTAGCCGCACAGAAGGATGCTGCAATGGGCGCTCTAATAAGTCCGTTAGTGTATCACATCTGGCTTGGTTGTACTTCTGCAGATAGAGCTGCACAGCAGTACAAAGAAGTTTCTTCAGTACAACGAGTTCCGCAAATACGAGAAGAATAAGAATCTATTGGATCATCTGTGGATCAGAATTGTTTCAGGAATGGCAGTATGATGATTTAAAGCGTGTTGCGAAGTTTATTTTAATACTGTCTCATGGAAACTCACTAGTGGAAAGAGGGTCATACGTATGGCTCCTTCCTACGCCAACCTTTTCATGAGACGCCTGGAAACCCAATACCTCAACTCCACACCTCTCAAATCTTTCACCTGGATTCGCTATATCGACCATATTTTCTTGATCTGGATCCAGGGACCATTTCTGCAAAACCTCAGCTGCACCTTTCCCGTCATGTTCACCTTGTCCTTCTCGAGGGAACACGTAACTTTCCTTGATGTGGATGTCTGGCTCAAGGACAATCGACTTGATACAGGCGTTCACATCAAACCTACCAACAATATGCAGTATCTCCATTTCAACAGCTCCCATCCATACCATACCAAAGGCTCTTTCTGTCCAGGGCTCCGCATCTGCTCCTCTGATGACCTACTCCAAAACTATTTCAGTACCCTCTCCTCAGCTCTCACTAACCGTGGGTATCCCAAACACATCTGTAAACAACTGGACC
>JAGDQP010067623.1:0-11125 GCA_022664845.1 Lepisma saccharinum
GTCGTTGCTGAAAAACGCGATGCTAAGTTCATAGTCATAAAAAATTGTTTGGCTTCTGAATTCCTCAATTAATATTAGTACTTTGTTTTAATCGGGCGCTCATTTCACTGTAACATATCTATTATGCGAGACAAAGACGTGTTCGGGATATATTTTCTTTCATGGACAAAGCAGGAACATGTAGTCCTGAACTGTTAGGAATAGCTCACGATATGTTTCGAAGGAACATAAAACAATGAAGACATTTTTTTTTTAGAAAATGAATTATAATGACTGCTACTCTTTTAGACTCAATGCATGTTAGGCGGTCTAGGAAATTGTTGTTTTTGCTTTTCAAACTTCAGATAATATCGCAAAGATACACAAATATTTATTTAGACAACAATAAATGTAGGCTAGGCAAGTGAGAAAGTTCTAGATTCTAGAAAAGGCAAGTAATTCAGTAATGTCAAAGCAATTTCAATTAGAATATGAATTTTGTACTTACATAGAGTACAGTAATGCAGCGATATTTTATGCTGATGAATAAATAACTATAATACCATTGATATTGAATAACTACTCAAAAAGTTATTATTATTGAAGTTAAAATTAATTTTAATATATGGGTTGACTTTACTGAAACTAACCAAAACTGCAAGGGCATATTTAGAAGAATTGTCAACAATTACAAACATATAATGTGTTGACAATTTGTCCTGTCATGTTGTCCTGTTATTTGTAACTTTCAATATCTATAAAGTAACTAGTAATGATTTTTAAGTTTTATATATTTTATATATTATGCCAACACTCTACTGAGTAACATAGTATTTTAAATCCTTGTAATCAAATATTTAAATTTAAATTTACTGACAGATTAATACAGGTATACGTATAAAGTGTATTCCTATGTAGCTGTTCATAACACTTTAATAAAACATCTGATTTATTTGATTTTATTATTATATAAAGATTTTTCCGAATCTGAAAGGTAAATATCATCAATTCATATTCTTATTTTCTCTGCAGGAAATGGGATCAGTAAGACAGCGAACGAAACAGATTTAAAGGTACCACCCGTATATTTTCCAACTTCAACAAGCAAACAAAAAAACACGTCATTATCAAGTAACTGTGTTAAGTTGACAATGGACGAATTCTCTCAAGTCCAGTTTTGTTGAACATAAAGTGCACTTTAGTACAAAGCCTTCTTAACATGAGGAAACTGTTTAATAGTCAGAAACATATATATTCGACCTTGAAATTTAACAGAATCAAAGCAGTAAAAGTGTGTTTTAAAGAAAAGTTAAGGAAACAATTAAAATAAATGTTTCCAGCAAGTGATTCTACTCGTTTAAGATAAAAGAACACTCATTTCTTAATTCAAGAGACTTCTAAAGAAGCTACAAGAATACATTTGCGAATGAATGAATGAATCATTTTTATAAAGCCTGTCAGAATACTGTTTTTCGCAACAACAACAAAAAAAAGTAAATTAAACTTGAGTTCAGGGCAGACCCACAAGCAGATCCTTGTTGTATGTTGATGATTCCTAATTTTCTCTATTTAATAACGGGAATAAATGCTTATAAATCGCACAAAATAAAATATCTTACTTTAGAAATACTAGAGGACATGCACTTAATGCTTCAATGGATAATCAGTAGAAACTGTGGGCCTTGTTTTTCTTGCTTTTGTAACATAGACATTAAATACAAGGATATAAACTTCTTGCAGTTGGCTCATACGGGAAAATATGCATAATTCAAGATGATCATACTCATTGATAACATGTCTATGTATATTTTATATTCACAGAATCAAATGGAGGGCAACTTGCCATAGAAAAATTCCCGCAAGAAAATCATATCCGTAACAAACTGGATCAGTTCAACATTACAAAGCAGGATCTGAAGTTTATCACTGTTTACTTTCTTTAATGAGAAACCACTTGCTGCCATTAACGAAATAATGGGTAAAATTATTAAATACTTTACATCAACATATGATGACACTTATCTACTTGAATATAAGTAATAAAATATTACAGATATCAGGTTCCCAAATTATCTACAGATACAGATAATTTGAGACGTGAGCTTCCCAGATTTCGCTTAAGACAAATGTGAGAATTCAGATTCTCGTTTGTACGGTTTCTCTAGTACATAAATATACAAATTATCTTTCAAATAATTTATGTAAAAGCATGCGTATTATTACATTTTACAAATCAATGATTAATTTCGTATTCCTTTGCTAATATTGTTTTATTTCTTAAATATATAATTGTATTATTTCGTACCTGCTTGCTAGATCTACAATTAGCTCGAAGATATTTATTTAATATACGTAACAGAAAGTTAAACTAATGCCTCAATTATTGATACTAATATTTAAACTGTAATCCAATCATCTTAAATAAAAATGCCGATTGTTTTAACATAAAACATTAAATGTTGCAAATGTCTTCATCCATAAGGATACTTATGACGAATTCTTCCGAAACGACACATAAAAATTTCACATGATAAGGAATGGTGGCATTTCGGATGTTCCTTATAATTAGTGCTTTTGGGGTACGGAAACAATTTTTTGACTGTAGGTCTGGCTTCATCTACTAGCTTTCTCGGTGGGTATAGTAAGGAAAATGTTTTAACTCACTAGTTTTCTTGGAGGATGTAGAAATAAAAATATTTTAATCCAGTAACTTTTTCGGAGTTTGTAATAAGAAAAATATTTCTATGCACTCAGAGAATCCACTAGCTTTCTCACAGGGAATGGTGTGGAAAAGAAAAAACATCCACTTACTTTCACGTGTGGTGTAGCAAAAACATATATTTATCCACTAACTTTCTCGGTGGGTGTAGTACGGAAAATGTTTCTCCACTAGTTTCCTCGAAGGAAAACATTCTGTGCAAGGACGTCTTAGGAAATTATGAAACATTCTCTACCTTAATACAACACACATGTTTTGTTATGCATTTTGAGGACTTCCAGCCAGTAGGTCAGGTGGCTTTTGTCCATTTACAATAAAAAACATCAAGATAAAATGATTATGATACCTTCTACAAGCAGCAAGTATAATACACAATGTACCTCTAATTATGTGACTATATTTTAAAATAAGCGACCAAGAAGCTTAGTATTTGAAAAGAGCTAAAACATATAACAAGTCTTGATATTCAAACGCATAGTTGAGAAATGAATCTCATATACTTATAATTCACGGTTGATACTCATCTAGTATGTGGAAATAGCCTTCTTCGCAGCAATTATATAGAAAAATATAGTTGCCTCGTATCAATGTCTGTTTTGCAAAGCGACACATACTAAGGTGTTGTTGCTATTGTTGTTCTTTTGCGAAGAATAAATTACTTTCCCTTTCAATTGCAAGAACTAGTACATAATAGAATAATTCAATTTCGTTGTCAATACACTGGTAATCTATACTTCTGATCATCTCCAGAAGAACAAGAACAATTATAATAATTCTCTTTGTATTGTTCTATAGAAATAATTTCATGAACATAAAGTTCGTTTAAGAACAACAAAAAATAGCTTTCGATTTCTAACTGCGATTGTTACAGAGATATTTTTGCTTTGTTTAAAATTTCTTTTGTATACAAGTTTATTGCCATAATGAGATAACATGTCACGCAAATTAATAATATAATATTGCAACAACAATAAAGATGTCTTTAATAGTTCTGCACCCCCGTTCAGTTGGTAATTTCCTTTTAAAGTTTTGAAATAAGATCTTTTTTTTCTTTTTTATTGGTTAGACGTTCACTTTGTGCTTTTTCAAAATTAAACTTTTCCAAGGTATATGGACCAATGATCACTAATTTTCCCACAGTAGTTGTTGTGGAGAAGGTTTATAGAATCAAAGATACGCAAAAATTGTATGGTTTCCATGGCACGGTACTAAAAGAAAAAAGGGGTTTTACCAATTACGCCACACTGGCTACTTCCAAACTATCACAATTAACATTACATCCAAACTCGTTATTCTGATAAAGTGGACAAATTGAGGAAGCGGTGACAAGGCTTCCGTGTTTTAGTCGCACCATTTTTTACCCACATTATTACTGTTATTATGACAACGAGACTTAATTACTAAAACATACGTTCACAACTCCCGTAAGAACGTTTAACTAGTTTGCTTCAAACTTAGGACTCAACCCTTAAGACTTATACCAGTTTTATCTTACTTTGAGTCTCTTCACTCAACTGACTTAACCTAACATCACAATCGCATACACGATTAGGGCTTGTGCTCTCCGACTCCACCGCTTCCTCAATCATCTTCACAGTGGTCACCATCGGTTGGTTTTGTTTGGTATCCTTTAGCTTTGTTTTTACTACGTCTTACTGTCCTACAAACTGTACCCTAGAGCTATCGTGATCGATAACGGAGTTACACTCTTTTGTTCGAATATAACAGCGCAGCTAGTGATGTCGGTGCAGGTAGCTAAACGCGATTGTGTTGAAAGTGGGACATCTCCCCGGCCTTAAATTATTCTAAACACATCTTCCTGCATAGTTTAAAACTTGCACTAACATTACACTACTTTTGTACATGTTTAACTTGTCATTTGTGTGTAGAGAATTACCAATTGCCACAGTCGAATTGGCAACCAGTTTCTCCTTTGTGATGATGTTTAGTACTTTATCTAAAGTCTGATAATAAGTGTTTTCGCAGTCGAATCTCTACCATATCTTGAATCATCTGGTAAAGCACGAATTCTTTGTAAGGTTATTCAAAGTTACACATCTGAGCTTATAACATCAATCTATTAGCATATTGCTTGATGGATTCGTGTCATCTCATCGTCAAGGTGTGAAATATACATCTCTTTCTAATAACATTGTCTTGATTTCACTGATCCTCTTACTAGTTAAATTTCCTTCCGGTTTATTCTGACCTCTGTAGAACACTGAGGCATTTTAAACTCATGCTCATATGCAAAGGGAAATCAACTATCCTATGGAACTATAACGAGCAAACATCAACAGCCGTGAAAATACGTAAGTTCTTTTAGGCCTAGACTGAAACGATATCAGTTAACTACAACCACTAACGTAAACAAAAGCATTGAATCTTTACTAACTTCAAACTAATTTATTTTGTCCACATCAACGATAACATAATTTTCTACGACTACACACAAAACGAACCATCTTTATTACTATAGTGATTGTCGATCTTAAACTTCTTCAATACATTATAACTCCATTAATAACCTTGACTCCAATAACAACCCCAACATATTTTCCAACCTGGCTATAACCAATCGGTTTATCGCCAATTTAATTAATTTGTTTCAGCAATCATTTTATTTTCTGTACCATTATTAATTCTTATTAGTTCTCTTTTAGAGGTTTTAATTCATCACGACTTTAGGACTTTCACAACTTTTTCGGTAGTCGCATCTTTCAGAAAATGATGTATAGCTTAGTGACTCTTTTTGGCACTATTTGGTAATTGCTCGAGTGTCTCTAACTGAGCGAAACTCTCCAAAAGTCTAAGAGAATGTGCGACGAAAATTCGTAGCTTATTACCACCGCTGATATCTTGTCAACGATTATGGCCACTAGGCCCACTAGACCTGGGTTAAGTAATAGGTAATTATACCATATCTGTAAGAAGGGTAAATGTCCTATTTCCTGCTTGTTAAGAATAAAAACTTTCCTTTCTGAAAATACAGAAACTCACACAAAAGTGTTGTAACGCTCAACATGTACCCGAGAACTAACATATAAAACGAGGTTTCTAAATGCACAAGAGATAGCCTTTTTGGCTTTTTGGTTTCCTCAGTTGACGGTACTAAACAAATGCCATTATATCTGGTTTCGTCAAAAGTATCATCCATCCATTTATTCACAAGACCACTTACTACTGCTCTGTCTATGAGAACGTTAAATTTTTGAATATATGGTGATCCCTTCTGAAGACCAAAGCCTACACCTACCTGACCCAAATCTTCGTTCATAATGTGTACAGGGGGGTTTGATCCAGTGCATCCCAAGAATAAATGTGTTTGGTACATTAGGTTAAGCTTGGTGGTTATTGTTGCAACGTTTTCATCTTCAATAACACTTTTAATGATCTCGGCAGTATTGAAAGTTGGTATGTGAAATTTCACTAGAGCTCGTACTTGAGAGTTGGAAGAATATTCCAAAGCTTGACCTAATGAAACAGTACCTCGGATAGCCTTTACGTTCTTGACTAATTCATCTAACGTGTTCAGGTCCGCGTATTGTCCAGGGTTAGTCAAGACACCCACAAGAGAGCTCTTGTACAGAGTACTGTAAATAAATGCTACATATATCCAAAAGAATAGCACAATTCTCAACCAGTTTATTGTGGGAAGTTTGACATCAACTTCAAGAAGAATACGGAACAGGTAGAACAAGATTTCTCTGACTACTCTTGCTTCGTTTACGAAACTAAAATAATTTTTCACCGTTAATACAAAAATAAGTACTATAGACATTATCCCAAAAATTGAAAGCCATATTTCTGTTTCAAATGGAAGCAAGAGGGACATCCACTTTGGGAAAGTTGCACCTTTCTTTACCATGGCGGCCACATTGGTAATCGTTAGAAAGCCTGTCATATCAATTGATCTCAATCTTTCTTCATTTACAATGAAACAACTAACACCAATATCCACATCATTTCGAGCAAGATCACCTATCATTCCTGTCCATGAACCGTTGGAGAACTTTTTACCTATATTTTTAACTTTGTAGTATTTATTGTGAATCAAAGTAAAGTTTAGAGCTTTCTTCAAAGCTGCAATCATTTCACCACAAAATCCTCCAAGTCTTTCATAACCAGACGAATCGATTATTTTCCTAAACTGCGGTAAATAATCAAATCCTGATGCTTTTAGCAAATAGCCATTGAAATTGTTCAGTTTATCAGGAAATATATTACTCGATGTTCCCACGAGATTAGTTTCGAAACCACCAAAGAATGTTGTCTTGTATGTGCTTAAAAAGTTCGAGCTTTCTTTAAGGAAGGGGTTGAACGTTGTTAATAAGCATAGATGTTTCTTATTTAGTTGATTCAGTGGGTGCTTTGCACTTGTCACAAACACAACATTTAGCATCTGTCTCTTCCAACACTCTTCAGCCAATATTTTGATTTCGTTCTCATTTGCACTGGCCGATATCACTATAAAGAATCGAGCTTGATTATTCCAGAACGAGTAACCAGACGCACTTGTTAGAAGTGCATTTAACGTATTTGTTGAAGATACATAAATAATAAATATGCTGCCCTTTTCTACATGGGAAAAGAAGTCAATATTAGAATTGGCTAAAGTGAAAATTGTACAAGGGATATAATGTTTTTGTTGCATTAAATAATACTGTGTTCTTTCAGTGTACATGTTATTTGTAAGTCTCAAAACATAGACGTTTCTTGCACCTGAAACATATCTAGGTAACAAGCTTGTCACACAAGCTTCAGTTATATTTGAAGTGCCATTAAAATCAGAAGATACACTAACTGAAGCAGTAGAGTGAAATTGGTGCCATATAAAGATGAACACCCAAAGTTCATTGGAGTTCTTTACGAGACCCATTGCCTGCAAAACAAAATTAAGACCATTATAAAGTTGTTGACTTAAATGCAGAAGAATTCGTTATTTTCATACCAACATATACGCAAGCAAACTGATTAATTAATTCATAGGAAAATGAATCATTATTGTCTCGATTGGACTATTCTTGTGCCGGTTTTTGAAATGCCTACGCACTTGACTATATCTATTTTTTAACCTCTTTATCTACTTACGGCCGAGCAGTGGACAAAGAAAGCCCAACTAGGTTCATGAGGTAAGTTTCCATGCAGTCTTAGTTACACTAACATCCAAATTCTTCATTCTAATCAATGAAAGACATTTGTATATGGATATGCCTAGAAGAAGTTGAAAAGAGTCCGTTAAGAATCGGAGAAGATATTAGGATAACGCGAACAGAACCAAATGCATGAAATATGAATATGATATGGTTCTTTCTTCGCAGACATTGAGATCTCATTTAACAAAATGCTAAAACAGTTGTGAAAAAGCTGTGATGAGGATAGAATCAAAGTAAACGTAAATGTAACTAAAGTAATGGTAATTCGAACCAGAGCAAACATGAAAATTGGAAGAGAGAATGTAGAACAACTATCTAGCTTGAAGAATGGTTTAAGAATTATAAGGACATAAAGTGTGAACACGAAATAGAGGTGAAAAAAGCAATTGTCAAAGGGGTATTCATTCTCTTCTGCGAACCGATGAAGAAGAATTTGAAGAAAGATTGTTTAAACGTTTGGACACTGTGTTAAATAGAGCGAAAGAGTGAAGAAAAAAATTGGAAGTCCTAAAAATGTGGACATGAAAAGAATACAAACAAAGTTTCAATTAAAAGACACGGTGAATAATCCATAGTGTATAGTATATTTCTCTCATAGGAACAACGCGGCAGGATGCAAACCCGCGGAAAAATGCATTTATATTTTAGACAAGTAATACCATCCCGTCATTTGCCTGACGTGGCTGAGGGAAACCCTGGAAGAAACTTATTGAGAACGAGCACCCGCTTTTATCTAACCCATACACCTTCCGAGTGCAAAGCCAATTGCTCTAATCTCCTGAGCTACGACCGTTCTATATTATTTCTAGCGTATATTTTAAAAAATGGATACAAATAGTTATTGAATTGAAATAGGTTTTACTAGTCTAAATCTGTTAAATAATATAAAATTTAAGGCTCATAGCACATTTGCGAAGAGGTTTCTTTATTCAGGGTTTTCTACAGTTACACCAGGCAAATGGCGCAATGTTGCCTCCAACTTTGTTCTTCCCGCATCCTTTCCCCTACCCCATCTCTTGTCGAGACAGGGAATTCCAGAAAAATGTTGAGTAATAACGATAGCTGAAAAAGAATACAAAATATAAGATTGTGTTAAAAGAGGCGCAGGATATCGTAGATCTATAACGCTCATTTTACCCTACTCGTATCATTTATTGAAATTTCACATTTCGTATAGCAGGGGCTTTTCAATCAATGACCCGCGAAATTATTTTACCTTTCCATGCAAATTAACCCATTTATTTATTGTACTAGATTTGTTTTACGTTTTATCTCTCAATTGCATTTCGCTGTCTTTAACAACAGCCGAAATACTAATCACAGATATGGCTATAAATATTTAATCACTAATGTTTCAACCTGTGTCGCCTATATGTGAGTGATTTTTTTTCTATCAATTCTAGATTTTCTCGCTTATTTAACACAATTCTGTACGCAATATTGTGTAAGCCAATCTGATATATTTCATCATGAATGAAGGAGAGCAGCTGAAAATAAGTTCTTCTTTAGAAAATGGGTAACCTTATCAGTATATGGATTTGGTTTCTGCTAATAATATGTTATCGTAATTTATTTTGAAAAACACCTGATTGCTTTTTGGTTAGCACCGGAGTTCCACAAGCGAGTTACACTTGCAGCAAAAGCCTTAGTATATATTGACATTTTCTGTGTTTCGGTATTACAAAAAGATTATCAACTCTTCTGCTTTTCTGTCTATTACAAGGGTACTGAAAGAGATCTGAATGGGTATTGAGGGCTAGTTTTTATTACTGCCTTCTGAGCTTGGCAGGTAATGTGGAGTATTCTCCTTGTTTTTAAATCTAACCAGTTCATTTTTAATCTGTGGGCTGTTATGTGGTCACATTTCTTGGCCCCGACAACATACCATATGCAAGAATTTTGTGCACGTTGCAGGAGATCTGATAACGTAATTGGCATGTCATTGTAAAGAATGTCTCCGAAGTCCATAATAGGCATAATTAATGTTCAACCAAGTAACTTTCTATTTTTTTTAGATGTATGCGTTTCAGGGTGTGCAATGGAAAATAAATCTATTTACAGACTTTTTTTGCGTAGGAATGCGACGACAATGTCTCGGTCATTGTCACTCCCAGATTCTTAAACTCTTCGATAACAGTTAAAACTCACCTTTTAATTTTCATTCAGGTATATTTTCACTCTATTCAAGGCAATTAGAAACCACCATCTGTTTACATTGCCCATAGAGCTTTGAGTGAGGACTTATCTCCGAGCAGAGCATCATCAATATTTCAAACAGTTACTATGGATTGACTTATTATTTTACATTCGCATTCCCATCCGTGATTTGTGCCCTATTTTCTGCAGCTCCAAAAATCACAGCACAATTATTTCAATGGAACACTGACTTATGGAGGGCTCCTTAACATCAGTACTTGGCTCCACAAAACTGGTAGGAAAAGTGCAGGAGCAAATTTCTTAATATGACAAAATGTATATAAAAATTGTGGAAAGAATAAAATTTTGTGAAATTATTAAATTTAGCAATTTGTTGACTTTGTATAGGAATTTCGTACCAATCGTATTACAGTAACTTCTTCCTTCGGATATGTTATAGACTTATACCCCGACACATATTACATCAAAAATGTAAGTATGGCAGCGATATTCTACCATTGAAGTTTGAATTTTCATGCTTTGGTAGAGTAAAGTATATCATTATTTCCCATTGAATGTAAATATTTATCGAAAGGCTTCGTTGTCGGAGAATTTACTGTATAAGATATTATTTCTTTCATTTCACCTGGAATATTTTTATTGTGGATATTACGAGCACTAATTTGTCTATAAGTTTATGACTAATTACATTTTCACTTATAGTTTGGCGTACACAATTTACAGAAAGAAAGACAGTTGTTCCGCAACGTAAATCAACACCTACGTTGTAATGATATTTCTGGACTTTTTATTTCAGCTGACAGGCTAGTCCAGTGTAACGCTGATCGACTTCTGAAATTAGGCAACAGAGGTTGAAACCCCGTTCTTACCAAAGATCTTTTTACAAGGTAAAAGTGAACAATCGAATAGTAACTTCTGATCTTAAACGACTAATGAATGTGGAAGCCGCGCACGAATTTCCTACGTTGGGAAACTTACGTCCCTTGCAGAGAAAGAAGACGCTTAATGAATATTGATTGGAAGATACAAAATAACGTATGTGGGTGTTAATAGCGCAAATACGTACAAGTCATTGACATGAAGCATTATTTTCTCTTGTACATCTTTAAAAAAA
>JAGDQP010067624.1:0-11125 GCA_022664845.1 Lepisma saccharinum
CATTGCCTTTCTTTTTATATAGTGGTATAATAATGCCATTTCCCCATGAGGCGGGCACATCTGCTCCATGAAACAGTTTGTTATACATTCTAGTTAACGTGTGCATTAAGTTTTCATTGTGTATACTATGTTTAAAAAACTCTGCTATAACTTTGTCATTCCCCGCTGACTTGTTATTTTTCATAGATTTGATAGCTATTTTCGTCTCCGCTATTGATATTTCACTGTCTAGAATGGGGTCATTCTGTGTCAGTTGGGTCGGTATTGATTGTGATGCTTCCCATGTATCTATACTGCCAAGGATTTTGCTAAAGTGACCCTCCCATCCCTGTGTGGAAATATTATGTTTAGGTAATCCCTGATAGTTAGTTCCTCGGATCATTCCATGGAGTAATTAAGTCTGTCTATGTCAGGAAAATATAAAAATAAACAAAATCTTGACAGAATTTGAGTTCAGAAATCATTGAAGAAGGCAAATTATAATTTTAAAGAAAAGTACGTCAAAATTTTTCTAAAGCACAAAATATATTTTTAAAAAAAACTCTAGGAATGCGAATTAAAACATTGGCACTGTGTTTTCTACGACAGCTGCGTGGGGAAACAAGAATTATGACACTTTGTCATGTAATAGACGAAGGAAATTATGCAAGTACATTGCCAGTGGGACAGCACATCCAGGATTGTTTCCAATTAACCTTAACCACGTGTGGTGTGGCGATTAGTGAACAACAACTGTGACAACTTATTATACCCAAAAAGCTCTTTTACATAAAATATGTTTTGTTTTACGTTCGAGAGAAGGGACAATACATAACATAATAGACATTTGTGCAGCTCGAAATACATTGTGAACACCATTAGGGTTTTTCTTTTCTTTTTTTACACAGAGAGAAACATTTACATCCATACACAATACACACATATATATAAAGGGAAAGAGAGAGTGAGATGGGACAAAACCACAAGGTTGCTGCAACTCAGTCTGCAGATAGTGTGACCGCATCATTGTCATGCCGAAAATAGAAATTGCCACAACAATATAACGAAATCTAATGAATAATTTATAGTATTAACTTATTAAATTCATTATAATTAACCTTCAGTTTCATTTTTCTTCTTAAACTAAGCCAGTGGGATAAAATTGCTAAGACTGCCTACGACAGTGGTTCCCAACCTGGTGGTTGCGCTTCACTTGAGGGCGTGAAAGATTTAGAAATGGGGCTCAGGCTACTGAAATAATGAGTGAAATATCCTTTCTGAAACATATTAAAAATGCACGTTGTTCAGAAACGAATAGCAAAGGCCTGTATCGAGTGAAGAAGGAAAGTTGGAAGCGTTTCAAATATGGACATGGAGAAGATTGTTTTTTTAAAATCAGCTGGATACATACGATAAGAAATGAAGAAATGCTGAAGAGAGTAGGCGTGGGATGAATAATTCTGGAGATAGTAAAGAAGAGAAAGAGAAATTAGTTAGGACATTTGATGCGCAGAGACAGTATACTGAGAAATGCAATTGAAGGTATGATTGAAGGGAAGAGAGGAAAAGGAAGAAGACGAAAACAACTCCTTGACAATATTAAGAAAGATAAATCATATGTAGAGATGAAAAGGAAAGCGCAAGATTGGGATGAATGCAGAGGGCTCACCTAGCCTTGAAAATCCTGCCGCAAAACACAGAAAATGAAAATATATTAGTTTGAAGTCCGGCAGATGGCTTTCAAATTACATAATTAAAAAAAAAACAGTTCATATTGGACTAGCTTGTGTGCAAAACTGTCTCTATTATTCTAATACTATAATTTCCTGATGGTGGTAGTGGAGGTGGTTGGGGTTGAGTTCTGAGGGCTTACAAAGAGCGCGCCCATTGAAAAAGTTTCGGAGTCTATGATCTACGAAGAAAGAGGTCCGTGAGTTCAAATCTTGCCTAGGCCGAGCGTTCTATCTGAGGATGCGCTAGCTTTTACTGAGTTGAGTAAAGGAAGTGTACAGATTAAAAACAGTTTAGACCCATCTTCTCTTCCTTTTCACGGACGTAATACTCGTTAAAAACCGTAATTTCTTTATCAATAAGTATAATTGAGGCCGTTAAAATTATTAGAGTCTAGAACAGTTACCGAGCCGCCGAAGCTCGGTTCCGTTTCCACATAACAAGTTACGTAAAATTTTACATTTCTATTGTATCTTCCAATCAAGTAATAAAATTTAATTAAATTCGAAAGTGTTTATCAGATGATGAGCCATTTGCTTGATATTTCGGTAACGAATATTTTATTGAAATTACGAATTTAAATCACAGGAGTAGGAATATGCCCAATTCGGAACTTTTTAACCTGGTCACTAAAGAATGGAGGACATTTATAGATATTTAGAAAAGAAGGGAGGTCAATAAAATCGAGGACATGTCCTTCAAAGGGAGGACGTCTGGTAACCCTGCTTAAAGTTAAAGTATTAAAATAATTTTTTAAAAAATGTTAAGGGCTTTAGACAACTTTGGCTCAGGACGTATGGCTGATGCTGGGGGAAGTGGTGGAATGAAGAAAGTGAGATGAAACGGGAGAAAACCCCTCATACACAGTGTTTGTCTAACACAAAGCCCACATGGCATGATCTAGGATCGTACTGACGAACCCAAGCACCAGAGTTGATCGCTCTACTACTGAGCCACCGCGGCCCTTTATATTAACATGAGACTTGATGTTGAAGTGTAGTAAGCAAAACGGCTGAAGAACGGGATTGTCTCAGCTCTGGGTTGCGCAGCTAAGGGCTCTGTTACACTATCGAGGTTGCTGATCAGCTTCTCGAGGAGCCTGCCCTTGAGTAAACTCGACGGATATTTTGCTGTCGAGTTTGCGGATCAACTTTCTCGATGAACATACTCGTCAGTGTTAGCTGTTATAACACTGTTAAGCTTGCTCGGGCGAGCATGTTGATGAGCAAACTCGACAGTGTAATTGGGCCTTAAGGGCTCGTGCGACCCACAGCTTAGATATAAGCCTTTTTTAGATAGAGTTATTACTTCACGAATTAATATTTGGGTTGAAGTCTGACTTTTGGAATACCCTGTACTAGTACTAGTGATCTCCACCTGTAGTTCGCTGATCCTTGGCAGATCCACAAACCATAACTATAGGTTATTTTTTATTTATTTATTTTTACAAAATTATACAAGATTTACGCGTTTATTGACATGAGATTGTGTAATTTCCGGTTATTTTTCTTAGTACTGTAGTTATGAAATGTGTGGGTTGAATAATAAATGCATACTTTGTGACCACGTTTACTTTCATTTCACTTCGTGTGTCAGGTTGGAGAGGGAGGATTAATAAACTGTTATCATTGTCTTCGGGAGTCCGTGATTGGGAAAAGGTTGGGAACCTTTCATATACTGGTTCGTAAAAAAAAAAAAAGTAAAGCTATCTCCTGTGCTATACGCACGCACTTCTGATCGGCGCATGGGGGATGTGGAGGTAGCTCTCCACATCATTTTCTTGACCTACGGTACGAAGTGAGGTGGTGTGGTCAGTCCCACGCTCGACCGCCTTTACCTTTCCAAGGCGCTCAGGAGTACCAAAGACACTCTGGTACTCAATTTGATAGGAGGCTGGTTCGTAGCCCGCTTAAATCTGTAGATGCTTTAAAACAATAACATCACCACCCCATTCAAGGCACTGGAAAAACACCTTCGGCTCAACTTGTACAGAGATCTTCGAGTACACTTTATATTCCCGATATATATATATAAAATCTTAGATTAAAATTTGCCACTCGGTCGCTGTTTAAGAGACGAATTCGCCATTACCTTTGATTATTTATTGAATTTTGTAATTACTAAAATGTCTCCTTCTTTATCTCAGGCATATGTTCACTTTTCAATTTCCTCTACTAATCTTGCGTGAGCATCACCCATACTGCTGCGAACTCAGTAATCTCACAAAACAGATGGAAGAAAAGAGGAGATAAGACAAAAAGGACAAAAAGTAGAGAGCACTAGGTAAAAAAAAACTAGTTTCGTGGATATTGAATATTATATGAAATGGGGACCAAAAGAAAAAAGAAGAAAGAAAAATGAAAAAAATAAATAGAACCAATTTCCCGCAAAAGCTAGAAGATGAGGAAAATAAAAGAAAAGGAGAAACACGTGAAACAAACATACACGCATATAAACAAGAATTACATAGCTTTTGTTTCATTTTTCTTCTCGGTATTGTTGCTACTACTGTTTTCTTTTTCGCTACTAATACTGTTACATCATTTGCTTTTTCCAATTCTGGTTACCATGTATTTTCTTTCTTTCCCTTTTTTTTCAGCAAAACAAAAAAAGGGGGGGGGATACTTTATAATTCAAAGAAATGAATAGGATTTTCAGATAAATTTATGACTAAAAAAACACAGGATAACAACATTTAATAATGGTTACGCTTTGTTTCACAAAACAAAAAAACAAAAAAAAATGTAACAAGAATTCTCAAAGAAGTTGAAATGGCACACTCACATATATGTACATTAAAGCAGATATATAGATACACAAGGAAAACAGATAGAAAGAGGTAAAGGAAAAAACATATGAAAAGAAGGGATGAAAAGACTCAAGGAAGAACGATAATGAACGAAAAATAGTGAGAATGAAACAGAACCAAAGAGAAAGAGCGACAGACAGACAAAAGCAATGAACAAAAAAGCAACAGACAAACAGAGTTAAAAGAACCTAAATTGAAGGGAAAAAGGAACAGAGAGGAATCGGAAGAAAGAAAGAGTAGGGAAAGATAGCAAATAGAAAAGAAAGTACAAGAAGAAAGTATGAAAGAAGAATTGGAAGAAGGAAGTAAAAGATGAGAAGTAAAGGGAACAAGTCTTGTAACTCTGACAACATTGAAGACCAATAAGATGTGAGTAGATAAGTAGATCTTGTGTACGTCATAAATGACGGTATTCTTGTGTTCACGTCATAACGAAGTATTGCACTAAACATGCAATTTTTTGTGCTATGCGATTTCTATGCTGTGTGATATCGAACTTCGATAGCACGGATAAATCAAAAAGTCCAAAAATCTTTTATCGATATTCAATATTTCGATTTATATAAAAAAAATATCGCACGATCGATACATCAAAAAATAGTACAGCCCTGGCGAAGTCTCAACTTCTCTTCGACCCTATACACTATTCAAGACCTTGATCCTATACCCTTCCACCCCACCAGTCCGAACTCAATCTTTCGAAACAATAGATATTATTGTTCTCCGTACTTAACTACTGGAGTCATTTTTAGAACTGAAATACAGATTCGTTGTTTATCGGTTTATGATTGTAACAGAGGGAAGGGAAATTACATTTGCACGAATAATAATAGTCTGCTTCTCAATCCAATCAACAAACAAATCGCTTGGAGAAGGGCTACAATATTTTTTTTTTTTTTTTTTTAATAACAAGACTGTCTACAATATTACTGATTCATTCGTATTCAACAAACCAATAACTATCTTTCATATTAATGCCATATAATTTTTTTAAAACATAAAATATTGCATGTCATTATTCTCCAAATACTATTTCCCCCCTCTCATCTGTTCTTGCCTTGCCCTAAGCTCTCTCCCCACCCCCTTCCCCCCACTTCTATCTGATTTTCAGACTGTCCTTGGAGTTTGTAACTCGATCAAATGGACAAGTCGTTTCTAAACGTTATTGGAACTCATAATGAACAGCATTATGATGTATATATGTTATTTGGTGGTTTATTGGAATTCCGGAAAAGATATGATCTCGTGTGGAAGAGGGAAGGAAGGGGCAGTGGAAAGGCTGTTTGGTAGTCAAATTTGATGATGAAGGCCTCATTTTTAAATTCAGAGATGAAAAGAAAACTTCATTGTTATTAGGGTATAAATCAGAACTTACTCTTTTTCTCTTCCGCCTAAAACAAGCCTTAATGACTGATACAACCAGGCTTGAAAAGAAAAAGAAAGAAGAAAAAAATATATGAAACGTAATTCATCATGTTGGTTGGTTAGCTTATTGTAAAAGCGAATAATGAGGGCCTTTTTACAGGATCATAAAACACATAAGAAAAAGCTTCTTGTAGCCGGCAAAGTTTTTTTTTTTTTTGAAAGAAAAAGCCTTGTAACAAATGTGGTTTTAAGTTACCTCATTTTTTTTTCACATTAAAGTAACTTCCATAAAAGAAGATCCAAGTAGGAAGAAAGATTTTCACACTTTTCCTTAGCAGAAATTGCCCCACATTGTGGGCAGAGGCAAGTAATTTTCTCATCAAGAAAAAAAAAAAAGTAGGAGAATGAAGTGTATGTTAATGCATCGTAACTTTTTCCGCTGAAATTTAAATTTGTATGGAAGTGTTGCCATCTTACAGTAAGATTATATCTTTGTGCTTAAAAATGTTGTACTTAAAATATGCAAGAACAAGCTATATACCCAGTCGCCGTAGTCTAGACGTTAACGTCGCGGATTGGCAGTAGGTAGATACGCGGGTTCGAACCCCGCGGATCCTAACTATTGACTAAGGTTTTCCTCACTTTTACCAGGTGAATGCCCGGGATGGTACCTTAAGACACGTCCTGGTTCATCTCATTCTCTACCCGTCCCCATCCTGGCCTGAGCCAAAGGTTCCGAAAGGCTATAAAGAAATTCAAATACAAAGAACAAGCTATCTTTTTTTATTTTTAGTAACTTTAAAAGTAAGTTGCATATAGTTAGAATAAAATGTACTGATGTGGTCACCAATGTGCCCTACAAATAGTGTGTGAAACAGGAATTCAGATGGCTGATTTCCGTTCCACTGACAATATTCTGGAGGGGAGAAAATTGTATTGAATTTAGTTTGAATTGTGATTACGACCTTTAGGCATCTTAGGCTCAGGTAAGGATAGAGGGAGAACATATGGGAAGGGAGCTGGCCAGGTTTTTCAATTGAATTGAATTGAATGTATTTATAGCCTTTTGTCAACTTTGGCTCACGCCGGGTTGGAGTAGGTAGATAACGGGGATGATATCGTCCTGTACCATCTCGACATTTGCCCGGTGAAACGGAGGGAAAGCATTGTATTTTAAGATACAACTCTATATTAGCCTAGTGAGAGAACGTGACTGAGGACAATCGTCGAAAAACATCAGTCAGATTGGCAGGCCGCTGGGTTCGATCCCAGTGCCTTCTGAACCCGAAGCTGACGTTCTACAATTAGGTTTTGACTGTTCGGTAAAGACAGAGAAATTGTAACTATTTGTATCAATCCTGTTTATTGAATCCTTGATGTATTTTTACATGATTTACGATGTTCTTTCTTTTCCTCGACGTTATATGAGTGCGACATCAACTGTCCAAGAGAAACTTCTACTGAGAGGAAAACCTCAGTGACGTTGCCCACGCTGCAGTTCGGACATTTTCGTACTGTGTACCTAAAGAAATATGATTGCAAACACATGCGCTTTTAGTGCAAACTTAGGATGAACCAGATGACAGCGTACTCACTTGAATTTGAATTTTATTTTTAAGTCCTTTAGGCAACTTTGGCTTAGGTCGAATGGATAATATTGGGAGAACTGGTGGAATGAAGAAAGTTCAAGGAAACGGAAGAACCCAAAGAAAACCCACGCACACGATGTTTGCCCACCACAACATCCATATGGAATGAGCGAGGATTGAACCGAGGACCGCAAGTAGCAGAGGTGAGCACTCTACCACTGAGCCACCGCGCGCAATGACAAGGTACTGATATAGTAAGGAAAAGACGTGAAGAAGATAACGAAAAATGGGGTGAAATATTTCCAACTTGACACAATGCAGAAAGTGTAATGTTTCGGTTTGATATGTTATTTCGATATTTCGATATTTTAGTTCAATATTTGAATTTTTGGTTTCGGTATTTTAATTCGATATTTTGGCATCGTCCTTTTGTTGTTTTTTCTCTATTTTTTCGATATTTTAAAATTTCTGTTCGGAAGTTAGGTTTATCGTATTTCATTCTTCTGGTGCGTATTTCGATGTATCGGTTCGATGTGTCTAAATTTTAATTCGATATTTTGGTTCAATATTTTTGTTCGATAAATTTGATATTTCGGTACGATTTTTAACACAATTTACTTTGGTATTTCGTTAAATAACGATATCCATAAACTATGGAACTTCGATATCGAGTTTGAATAACCAAACACCACTATTTTGAGGTGCAAGCCTCCATTACAGTATTCGTTTAGGCGCTATAATTTCTCCACAGGCTTATGGTAAGTGTTTCTTACGAGTGATATCTCGAGACGCAATCGGGGAACTTCTTTTTCGTGTTCGCGTTTTCCTCTTACAAAATTGTCGTCTGCTTCCCCAGAATCTGCCTGGTTGTGAAATCCAGTATTAAGTAAACGATACAACGTTGCCGTATCTACGCTTGGCAGTTTCAGCTCACTGTGACAGACTGCATTCTCGTTGTTGCTAATTTACCCTCATCTTACGTGAAACTTGGCAACAGTGCTTCAAGAACAAGACACACTCCTACCGCTTCAAGAACACTGAACTCCATGTGCTGCTTCCCCAGTCAGAGAATCAATTACGTCAAAATTCGCCCCCTCTGATTTTCTGCCCTGTCGCAGTTCTGTTTTTAGTTCTTCAAAAATCACCCGCCATAAGCCCTTGGACAAAGTATAGCGTCCTTTTCAAACAGAGTGTAAAGAATATAAAACACCGGAAAGAAGTGTTATAGCCTTACAAGGTAAAAAAAAAAGGCTGCTTTTGTTTGAGTCGCTATCCTGCATTACAGACAGACGAACAGAGGATGCAGAGACGGAAAGATGGAATGAAATTAAAAGGGAGACAACAACAATTTTGGGATTACTGAAATTATCAGCTCTGCTATTATAGATATTTCTAAATTAGCGTGAACTTTTAAAACTTTGTAATGTACGTTTCCTTTTCCTAAAATAAGACGTGACGGAGGTATCGTTGGAAAGGTCTTGGCTAGACTAACTCAGTCACCGGACTAGTCTTCATTAGTACAGCGGGTCAGTGTTGCCAAGCAATTTGTTTCTAAATTCAGTTTTTCAAATTGCTTCCATTACGTTAGACCTAGCAGCACCAAACTTGCCATAAATATTATTCTACACAATAAAAAAAATCTGTGAGTGTCTCAGTCCCCAAGAACACCGTTGTCAGTGTTGCCAGGCCATGTCAATAAAGTATATCTTTTGTACCACAAGATGTAGGTAGAGATGTGCTTGTGGTGTCGTTGTAGACAAGCTCAGAGGTGCCGTAACCGTCATGATTTGGCATAACAATCGTCAACGTTGCCAACCACTTAAAAAATCCATTGTTTTATTTTTCAAAATTGCTTCCATATCGCTATCATTATCCACACCAAACTTGGCATAAACATTACTCGACGCAAGAGAAAAGTACTACTGAGGGTTTTCCCGTCGCTAAACACTCCAATTCTGAGTGTTGCCTTTCTATCAACGGCCCGGAGCCTTGGCTATTGTTTCTTCGTTATAGCAGAATCGCAGCGTTCATTTGTTTCTTTTTCGTGCCAAAATTGGAGGTCAGTTCTCACAAGAGCATCAAAGTATATATCACATACATGTATAGACAAATAGTGAGGCAGCACGACCGCCCTTTCCTCGGGCGCCAATTTTCATGTTGTCACGCGATCACTTGCTTTTGTCCTTAATATTTAGCAATGGAATATCACGAAATGAATTAAAACTTATTTTTTCTTAAGTAACACATAAACTCTATTTTATTTACCACTTTTTCTTTCTTATGAAAGAAATTGTAGTAGAAAAAAAATGCTACCCGTAGGAGTATGCATGATATTCACATAACTCAATTCTTCTTAGAAAAGTATGTCAAGGCAAGGGAGAGAGAAAGACATAGATGATTGCGTGTTGTCTCAAGATATAACGTGTCAATTAAAGTAAATAAAACTGCTTACAGTCAGGTTATCTGTTGACAACAGGGCAATAATGATGTTAAACAGATGACAAACAATCATAAATACTTATTATACAGGGTGTTTGCAAAATAACACTGACAAACTACATTAAGATATTCCTAACATGAAAATAAGAAGAAAAAAAAGTATAGACCATCGAGAACACACAAATGCTTCGTTTCGTCGCTATAAGCTGCCGAAAGTGTCGGAAAATGAATTTTGGATCTTGATATTACTAATACCATTAACAATAGAACTAAGGCGACATGGTACGCTCAAGTTATTTCAAACCCGCTTGATCCAAATCTTCTTTCTCTCCGTCTTTTCGCACTTACGTAGGGTCGACGTTTCTGGTGAGTCTTCTGCACAAAGCTCTCTCCTGAACTTCTGGCCCTGACAAACCTTTCTCCCCGATATCCTTCTTAACCCTATCCATCCATTTCCTCCTTGGCCTCCTCCTCTCTCTCTCTTGCCCTCCACTTCCATTGCTATCACTCTTCTGACTACATAGTCATTTGTTTTCATGACATGTACATACCACTGCAGTCTTCGTTCTTGTATCTTCTTAGATATCTCTACAAGTTTTGTTGTACCTCTTACTCTCACATTTCTCACTCTGTCTCTTCTTCTTATCCCACACGTCCAGCGTAGCATTCTCATTTCGGTGACATCTCACCGTGATTCTGCGGTCGCAGAGAACGCCACTTACTTTCTTCCAATTTCGCCATCCCTCTTGCATTCTGTGTGTTATTTCCGAGTACAAATCGCCATTCCCAGTAACAGTTGAGCCTAAATATTTAAAACTTTTCACTTTATTCAGTCGTTCTTCTTGCAACATCACTTCTCCCCTTTCTTCTCCGCTAACCTTGTAATTAAGAAAAAAAAATCTCTGTGTTTCTGGGTTTGTGATGGCGGTGGTTATTATTTTTAATATTGCAGAATATGAATATATGTTTTGACTCGTCTTTTTTAGTCTAGGGGTATGAGTTTTTTTTAATGTTTTTGATTCTCGCTTGGATTGCTTCCACCATCAATACTTAATTGTCTCTAATTACACTTGTCAAGAGCGGAGTTAATAAATCACGATACTGAAACAAGAATATTTGATCGTGTCTCCAGCAAATGACGATAACTATTTGCCCTCCTGGTATAATGTGCAGAAGGAATTTTATGCCTGTAAAAGAACCACAAGAAAGTATA
>JAGDQP010067626.1:0-11125 GCA_022664845.1 Lepisma saccharinum
TATATATATATATATATATATATATATATATATATATATAGCACGAAGAAAAGGCGAGAGGCCAATTTAAGGTAAATTTATGAGAAAAATGAAGGAAAATAATTACAGATTATAGTGTCGTATTAGGTCACACATATATTTACATATATAAAAGTCACTACGATATCTCGTGCACACAGTTGCATGTTTTCAAGTGTAGAGGAAGAAAGCGAAGAAAGAGGAATGTATTGAGACTGATTTCACCATGACTCCATAACATTAAGATATCATCCAACAATGTTACAAAGAGTAGTGGGTTCAAAGACTGAGTTTGTAGAAAATTATGTTCGAGCTTGCCCATAAACAGATTAGCATAAGAAGGTGCCATTCTCGTAAACATGGCTGTGCCTCGGATCTGAAGGTAGTGTTTGTCGTCAAATGTGAAGTTGTTATATGTGACAACTAGGTTGGCCACGTTAAGAGGGAAAGCTGTGGTTGGGTTATGAGGTTTGGGTCTCTGGTTAAGGAAGAATTCCATAGCTGCTAGACCATGGGCATGAAGAATGTTGGTATACAAGGAAAAAACATCTATGGTGCAAAGCAGTATATCAGAAGGAAGAGGCTGTAATTTACGGATGGTTTCTGATAGGTGGTAGGTATCGCGTATGTAGGCAGGCAGAGCTTGAACATGTGGTTGAAGGTAGGAGTCAACAAGAGCGGAAATGCATTCGATAGAAGAATTATAGCTGGCTACAATGAGTCTGCCTGGGTTACCTATTTGAGAGTTGGAGTTGTTAATCTGATTTTATTATCACTGTCAGATTATTTATTTGTTTAACTTCAAATTCAAGTTAATTGATCCTTTTCATTCTCTGTTCGCATTGCATAACTTTTCCCTTATTTTTGTGAGCACTGATGCGCCTTCCGCTCCTCTGTAAGATCTAATGTCCATTATGTTGGTGTATCTTCTTCTATCTACTGATACGTGATTGATCTGGTTAAGAATTTTGCCATTCGGAGATACCCATGTGTATTTGTGTGTGTCTTTGTGTTCAAAGTACGTGCTCTTTACCTGTAGGTTCTTCGAAATCGTGAAAAATATCAGTCTTTCTCCATTGTTGTTGGTCTTTTCGTGAAGGCTGTATTTGACTATAGTAGGTCTATATTTTTCTTCCCCTCCTACCTTTGCGTTGAAATCACTAAACACAATTTTCGAATTATACTTCGGTAATCGGTCAAACAACCTTTCTAGCTCATCGTAGAATATATCTTTGTCGTTCCCATCAGTCTCATCGGTCGGTACATAGACATTTATTAAAACAGTATAACGTTGTATCACATATAACGTTTGTTTAACGTTATATTACACACACAGAAATATATATATATATATATATATATATATATATATATATATATATATACGGTAAAATTATGATAAGAAAGATGGGATTACTTACAGCTTGTTCTATACGTGAACAGACACACACTAGCACTTATAAGTACGGAAATCTTAAATATTTCGGTGATTTCACCTTCTTTATGCTTGGAGAGTAACAGACACACACGTGAGTAGAATAAAGACTAAGACGACAGTGGCGCCACGTAGCATACGACGCATCGAGAACAGTTGACTGTTATATAGCGTATGGATTTGCTGAGCGTCGAAACATTGGCAACTGTACAGTGTTTAAGTTCGGGAGGGAATTGTGGAAGGAAAAGTGTTAAATGCAGGGTAGACGGGTGTTTTAGAGTAATTGAAGGTCAAGGCCAGGATACATTTTCCCGTTTAAGCCATGAAAATAGGTGCCTTCCCACAGACGGCGTGTTGAGGTGCTGGTCGTAGGGGATAAAATGTGGATTGTGACAACCAGGAAAGATATTGGTGTTGTGAGACTTGGTATGTAAGGAGACTGGGGCATTCGGTTTGTTGATAGTTCAGAAATGACGAAGGTTATTAATACGAATGTGGAGAGCACCACCTGTTTCCCCCGCATAAAAAGCATAACAGAACTTGCAGGTTAGGATGTATATAACATTAGAGGTATGGCATGTACCCCTTGGGATTTAGGGTGTACCGGCCATTAGCAGTATTGATAGTGACCGTGGGAGAAGTGATGAAAATGGAGCAGGTCCTACATCTGGGTCTCTTACCATGTATGGACGCCGGCTTGGGGTGGTGGCGAGGTAGGATTTGTACGCACCAAGATGTTTCTAAGTTTAGGGGGATGCTGAAAAACTCATCTCGGTTTGGTGGGGGATACTGATCTTGTGTCTGGGTCAGATTGGAGAATGTTGTAAGTGAAAGTGTAGCATTTGTTTGACCTTGGTTAGTTTATGATGGAATTGGGTGATTAGAGCCGATGGGTTGGGCGTAGGCGGGTTGGGATTAGTGGTGGAGGTTTGAGTGGGAGAGATGCACGGCGAATCTGTTTGGTTACAAGGTTAGATGGGTAGCATCTGTTGACTAGAGCCTCCTGCAGGCATTGGTTGTATGTTTCAGTCGCAGAGATGGTGAAATTCAGGCGTTGTTCTCTGAGTGCACGGGAGAAAGGAAGCGCTTTCTTGGTGTGGTAATGGTGGGAACTTGAATAATGTAGGTACTGCATGTGGTTGCTACGTTTTATGTGAACGGAAGTACTGAGAGTGTTATTTTTTAAGGTGATGTCCACGTCAAGGAATGTGACTGTTAGAGATGGACCATGTGAACTGGATAACACGGAATTGGTTCAGCTGTTCTAGGAATGTCTTGAGACTGCTTTCACCATGAGTCCATATCATCATTATATCATCCAAGAATCTTACCTTGAGTAGTGGGGACAAAGGCTGAGTTTGCAGGACATATATAACTAGCACAAAGGAAAGCCAGGAGGGAAATTTAAAGTAAATTTATCAGAAAGATGAAGGAAATATATAGGAAACTAATTACAGCTTATAGTTTCGTATTACATCACACACACATTCACATATATAAAAGTCAGTACGATATTTCGTGCACACAGTTACACGTTTGAGAAATGTGCGTGCTATGTTACACGTTTTCAAATGTACAGGAAGAGAGCGAGGTGAACGTGTTCACAAAGTACAAGATTGAAGAGACAGTGGCGACACGTAGCGGACGATGCATCAAACTTGGAGAACAAAAGACTGCTGTAATGCGTAGATTTCTGGAGTTGGAATAATAATAACTCTATAGCGTGTAAGTACAGGGGGTGGGGATGGAAATGTGTTAAAAATGCCGAGGATGGAATTCTTCCATAACCAGAGAGACCCAAACCTCATAGCCCAGCCACAGCTTTCCTTCTTAACCTGGCCAACCTAGTTCTCACATGTAACAACTTCACCTTTGACGACAAACACTACCTTCAGATCCGAGGCACAGCCATGTTTACGAGAATGGCACCTTCTTATACTAATCTATTTATGGGCAAGCTCGAATATGATTTCCTGCAAACTCAGCCCTTGACCCCTCTACTCTGGGTAACATTGTTGGATGATATAAAGATGCTATGGACTCATTGTGAAACCAGTCTCAAGACATTCCTAGAACAAATTAACCAATTCCATATTGTCCAATTCACTTGGTCCACTTCTGACAAGAGAATTACATTTCTTGACGTGGACATCACTTTAGAATACAACATACTCACCACTTCCGTTGACATAAAACTCACCAACCCATAAACCCATATGCAGTATTTACACTACTCAAGTTCCCATCATTACCACACCAAAAAAGCGAGTTCTTTCTCTTTTGCACTCAGAGGACAACGCCTGAATTACACCACCTCTGCTGCTGGAACTTACAACCAACGCCTCTAGGAGGCTCTAGTTAACCGAGTTTACCATTATAACCTGGTGACCAAACAGATCCGCTGTGCATCCTCACACACTCAACCCACTCAAAAATCCAACCCATCCTCTCTAATCACCCAGTTCCATCCTAATCTGACCAAGGTCAAACAAATCCTACACTCTAATTTCCACATCCTCCAATTTGACCCAGACACAAGATCAATATTCCCCACCAAACCTAGATTAGCTTTTCAATATCCACCTAATCTTAGAAACATCTTGGTCCGTACGAATCCCTTCTTACTACCACTCCAAACCGGCGCCCATACGTGCAAGAGACCCAAATGTAAGGTATGCTTCATTTTCATCACTTCTCCCACAATCACTATCAATACTGCTAATGCCGGTACACCCTCATTCCAAGGGTACATTCCACACCTCTAATGTTATATACATCCTAACCTGCAAGTTCTGTGATGCCTTTTATGTGGGGGAAACAGGTTGTGCTCTTAACATTCGTATTAATAACCATCGTCACTTCTGTACTATCAACAAACCAGATGCCCCAGTTTTCTTGCACACAGAGTCCAACAATACTAATTTTGATCTATCTTTCCTGGTTGCCATGATCCATATTTTATCCCCTGCGACGAGCACCTCAACACGCCGTTTTTTGGAGAATGCCTGTATTCATGGTTTAAGCGCGAAAATATATCCTGGACTTAACCTTCCTTCACTCGAAACTTCCCGTTTGTTCTGCATTTTCAACACATTTTTATCCACGATCCCACCCTGTACTTACACGCTATACAGTTATTATTTATTTTAAGCTCCGGAAATTTACGTATTACAGCAGTCTGTTGTTCCCCACGTTTGATGCGTCGTCCGCTACGTGTCGCCACTGTCTCCTCAATCTTGTACTTTGTGAATACGTCCACATAGCTCTCTTCCTCTTCACATGAATACGTGCAACTGTGTGCACAAAATATCGTAGTGACTTTTATATACGTGAATATGAGTGTGATGTAATATGAAACAAATGAACTGTAATTATTTTCCTTTATTTTCCTTCAGTTTTCTCTTAAATTAACCATATATATTCACAACATTGTTCAATCCACTACTGGACGATGCCTCTCCTGAAGGAAGGAGTTGGTCTGCTGCTCCCATGCTGACCAGACATGTTCGACAACCAACTGTGATTGCCAATGTCTTTATTCACAGCAGTTGCGATTCAATCACAATGCTGGTTTTGCACCATTCCAGACTCTCTCGCTTTGGAACAATCCCATGGCAGAGCGGAGAATGGAACCCCAAAACCCCAAAATCAGCAATCAGCGACGGTAACCACTAGACCAGCGGGTTGGTCTTATATATATATCTGTACCTCGGAAGTAAACTCCACTATGTTACTTTCTTGCCTAACTCGAACTCAGTGGTGCTTTTAAATTTAAACACATTCATGCTGGAGGTATGGACAACTATGTCATTGTGTGTTTCGTAGCTGAATTTGCAATTAATCAAACAACACCATCTCTAAAAAAAAAAAAAAAAAAAAAAAAAAAAGGAAGAAAAACTGAAAGAGCGTGATCAAATCTACAAAACTATACACTGAGTTCGAGTTTTGCAAAGATGACGTAGCCTCCGAGGTGCAGATGAATTGTAATGTATATGCAGGTTGTTGCAAAATAACAATGAGTTACTACCTACCTACCTTACGAGATTCCTGACATCAAAATAGGAAAAAAATGCAGACCATGCGCCATGGTACTCTCAAAAATATCAAACTTGGTTTATCCAAAAATGCATATTCCAAAATTGAACAATCAATACGCAAGGGATTCCGCAAAGAAAGTAGGGGATTTCCAGACATTCTGTGAGCTAAATGTGGGTCGAAATAAACACGCCTAAGACGACTTTCCGTATGAGTACAGATAATAAACGTAATCACTGGCATCTAACCAGGCAATGACAGTCTCTTTTACTGATAAAAGTACAGCGAATAGTCGTTGTGTGCAACCACACATCTTTTGTAATAAATCGTTCCTCAAAGGAAATCTGTTTGAGATATCAACTTCACCCAAATTATTATTTGCTGGAAGGTAGCCCAATTCATGCAAATTTTGACCTACCTTTACTTCAGAGAATTTCTGGAGATCAGCTTTGAGAAATCCCTTGCGGACTCCTTGAACAATTTCGGAATATACATATTTGGATAGAGTAGTTTTGAAGTCCTTGAGGGTCCTTCTTAATTCTACAGTTAATGTTATTTGGAAATATCAAATTTAATTTACCACGCTTTTGGTAGCCTATAAGGACGAAACGAAGCATTTGTAAACCGGCGATGGTCTATACATTTTTTTCTTCTTATTTTCATGTTGGAAATCTCTTGAGATGGTTATGTGGGTGTTATTTTGTAACACCCTGTACATATAATGTAATGTAAATTTCACATCCAGACACACTTTGGACACTCGCAAAAGCTCTGGATCCTACCGTAAACCAACTTCCAAACACGTTATTATATCATACAAGTATTTCACGTTTGGAAAAAAAGTGGCCACATAAACTACACATAACCCTGGCTTTTTAGAAAACAATTACGATTAGAGATAATGGGATCTAGAATATAATTAATGTACCACAAAACATAGAAATATAACCGAAAATTGCAAATTATTATTATTATTATTTTAATACCTAGGAAGCATGTTTTAAACTCTACGCAATTGACACTTTAAATTGAATCGTTGAGTTCAAAAAGAAAGAAACAACAAATACGCCTACATTTGAAAAAAAAATCGAAAGAAATAATACAACGTCACAGTGCTCGCTCCGGCAAGGTCTTGACGAATTACAAATTCGATCCCCATGTTTACAAGAAGTGTGGAAATAACAATACATAATCATTTTTGTGATATGTACGTTTTTTATTGCCCTTTAAAGATGGTGGAGTTTCTTCCTTTTTCAACTCAATTAAAAAATAGAAACCCTACGTTAAAGATTGCAGGGGAAAATACAGGATTAATAATGTTGAGATTAATATATTACATCCAAAGAGTCAAAGAGATCAAGAAACATATTTCTTAAGATAATAAAAAATGAATTTTATGGGCGGTAACAGCGTTATGGCTTACGCCCGTCCCGCTATTTCTTAAGACATTTGTATAGGAAATTGTAAGTTTTACAACCGGAGTAATACGATTACAAAATGTATGTACCTACTGCAGCAATGTATCTTATTTCTTATATTTACTTACATCGCGGTTAAATGGATTTTTACATCTGAGTGACTATTATTTACCTGTGACCACTGAACGAAACTGTTGTAAAACCAGGATAATCTACAGTTAAACTTATACACTTTAAGATTTTAACAATGTCTTGCACTCCATATGTATTTAGGAGAATAGGCTATTTGTATGCTTTGTCAAATGATATGTTGGTTTTGCATTTCCCTTTGTAAGCGTGAATGTTTAATAGTCACTCGAATCGGAAACTACAACATAGCCTGGCGAATTAGACCTTTATACCAAATACTGTATTGTACATCGTCAATGAAAATGTATCTTTTGTAAGAGAAAGTGGATTTCTATTAAATAATTTGGCCACCAATTTCCAAATAATTTAGAAGAGGTTTTGGGGGGCGGGGGCGGAACTAGTGCTCAAGCATACTTGCACCTATTGGGGTTCTGGAAATAAATATACTGGTTTTCCCTCCCCTACAGGACTGAGAACAGTTAAATTAATAATTAATGAGGCATCAGAGAAAAATACACGAGGTGTCAGGGAATATCCCCCCATTCCCCCTACAAATAACGCCCTAGTAGCAGTGATACTCTGTTTGGAATTTCCCGCCAAATTGAACAATTTTCTCCTCCCGTAACTTTGTGGTTCTATCACGTAGGCTCATTCATATTAAGTGTAACATAGAACCGCTTTCGGAAATTCTGTATTCCTTTCTCAAAGTTTCACGAAATTTAATGACCCACTACTGCTTTCAGGAGGCTCGGGATGTTTTCCTACTTACGGCACATGGTGTACCCACACAAGTATAACACTTTGTATATCTCAACTAATTTGGGCAAAAAATAAATAAATAAAATAAAAAATTAGTTTTTTTCCTTTTTCAGCTCAGCGATTTAATTGTTCTAGACCAAGCGGTCGTGTCTTAGTGGTAAAGCGTTGGCTTAGTATTCTGGAGGTCCTGGGATCGATCCCAGCGGCCGACCATCCTAACTGAGGTTTTTACAGACTTTTTCTTCAGTCATACCAGGCAAATGCTGGGATGGTACCTACAAAATTGAACCGGACCGTCTACCTTTCAATATCCTCTCCCCCACCCTATCCCGGCCTGAACCTGAGATGCCTAAATGCCTTAAAAGAAATTCAAATTCAATTCTTCTAGCTGATTTTTTAAAAATGTTTTGAATTGTGTGATTTTTGTAGGGGTGAGAGCTATTAAAGCATTAATTTGCGTATGGAATTGAATGCATGGTTCTTGAAGAGTTTTCTCATATAGATATTTTAAACATTCGAATAGTAAATTACTTGTCTATTCCTTGGATTATGTCAGCGTTATAGTATGGTGAAAGTTTAAGGGCCATATTTATGAATCACTCCCAAGAGTTGGGTGGCTCCCAGGAGTATAGAATTTCAATATCCTTGGGAGCCACCTACTCTTGGAGGTTATTTATCAATATGGCCCTAAATTTAGTTTAATACCATTAAACTTGAGATGAAGTATTTTTCTTCTTATATCATCCATTAACCGGTTCTTAATTTCTCCCTAGCTTACTATTTTAGCTACTGACAGCCATTCTGATCCTCATTCAACGTCCACAATCATCACTGTTAACGTTGTATCAACCGATCCAAAGGAACCAATATTTAATCAGAAAGCAAAAATTGTAGAAATTCAAGGTACGTATGAGTTAGACTTCACGAAATTTTCTATTTAGTGTTCTACTAGACTTCGTAATTATTTTATAAAATACCCAACTTTAACATGGCCGAGTAACGATAGAACATGCGTGCCAGCTAGCGGCGTAACATAGGGCCTGTAAGGCCTGCAAAGCAGGTGAGCCTGACGTTTTGAGAAGATGAAGGAGCGTAGGTACAAATAAAAGTATATGTTTATTGATACTGAACTTTAATTTCTTTAACTTGCATTCGTTTATTTTTATAAAATCTATAAATGATTAACTAGTTTAAAAATCTTACAGAAATTTCCATAGTTTATAACATCGAAATTTTAATACAGTAAAGTTATATTTTTACCTGCTATAATATAACTGCGAAGGGGACCATATCATTTTCGTTACGCATTCTGCTAGTTGTATGCATTCTGCTAGTTGTATGCATTCTGCTAGCTGTATGCATTCTGCTAGTTGTATGCATTCTGCTAGTTGTATGCATTCTGCTAGTTGTATGCATTCTGCTAGCTGTATGCATTCTGCTAGTTGTATGCATTCTGCTAGTTGTATGCATTCTGCTAGCTGTATGCATTCTGCTAGTTGTATGCATTCTGCTAGATGGGTCATCTTATCAGCAAGTGCAGGTTGTTCTAAATACTTTGAATGAAAAGTGTGTCCTAACAATTCTTGATATATGAGAGGACGATTAAAATTATAAATCAAATCACACTGGAACTTACATGAAGGAAAAAAACATCACCAAACAAATACGCTTTATTTGCTTCGAATTATTTTAATTAATTGATTAAAATTACAGAATGCATTAGGTTAATTGTAAATAAAATGTTTACTTTTCAGAGGGCACGTTAAGAACTATCTCAATTCCTAATGCTACAGATCCAAATGATGAAAATTATGGCGATGACACTAAAGAGATAATCTACTACTATTTGTGCGGTAAGCTGATATAAAAATAGTCCTATATTTACAATTTAGAACTCTGTTATACTTAATTAAGAACAAGGTAACGAGATTTTCTTGTCCTTATCTGGTTTTTGGCTAGGAACGAGGCTGCAAGTGGGAAAGTGGAAATGGACCCTGCTTCTCATTTTTTTTTTTTAAATTACATCCAACTCAGCCTTCAGGGTCCATTGGCTACTATCATGAAATTCGGAAGGCTACTGGAGAGGTAAGTAGGTTCGAGTTCTGTTACCGGCCATCTTGACTGATGTTTTCAAGAGTTTTCCGTATTTCCTCAGGCGAAATGTGAATAGTACAAAATAAAGTCAAATTTTTACGCATGGCAAAGTATTCAATATGCTGTCCATTTGATTGGATAAATATCAAAAATAATGTAGACAATAGTTCATCAGGAAAGCCGAAATGGATTATAGATAAACATGCCTTAAAAAAACCGTAGCGCCTCCAGATCTGAAAGACAATACAGGTTGTAGGAAAAAATCTAGAGGTGGGAAAACTTGGGGAGCCTAGAAAATCCCAAGCGCCTTAACTCTTGCTGTATTTTTCTCCTTTCGATGATAAAGTATTGTATTGTGAGCAGGAAATTCTACATTCTACTGGATGACACGTAGTAATGGGCATGAGATTTTTACTAAATGGTTGTTCTCCTCAAAATGGTAGCCGAATATGTCATCCATAGAACTATTTTAGTCTTAGATTAGGTTCAGTTAACCGGGGGGAATATATAAAAGCTTTCCCAAATTACCAATAAAAAGTAATGTTTGGAATTAAAAGTATTTAGTACTAGGACCAAACACTATTATACAGGGCAAACCAAAAGACATGGAAGAGGAATGTTTTATTATGTAGACACAACATCCATATTTAGTGCAGCTACAAATTACAGCAGAAGCAAATAAATGGAAAATGAACTAATCATTAAAATATTGCGATGTAGCTTTTACCATGGGAGGAAGAAGTAAATAAATTATTTTTAATAAAATTTACTTATGGATGAAACGACCTGAGCCATGAACACCTAAATACAATAAATAAACTCAACTCAACTTAGTTTAATTCGTGGATGGAACGTTATAATACAAGCTTGAAATCTCAACATTTCTATTGAGAACAATTTCTATTACGCTGTGTTTTATGATGTCAAGTTTTACATTGGATATATTCTAGCTGTGAGTGCAAAAAATCTCTCCTACTAACAGCTTTTTGAAGCAAATTGGAAATCATTGTCGCTAACCTAAAACTGATATCGTTGAACAAGTTAATCAACAGTTTATATATTGTTGGCCTATAACTCTTATTGTTAATGGTCCTTTTAATGTGAATGAACTTCCAATTATTTGTAAGCAACATTTAGTTTTCAAAAAGAAGTGAATTTCGTTTTGTTTGAGAATGTGCTTACTGTTTGGTAATAAGTTTTTCTTCACTTCTTGTGTTTATTTTATTTTTATTTTTTT